>JAVVLW010003039.1:0-100000 GCA_034401795.1 Chaetoderma sp. LZ-2023a | reverse complement strand
GTTGGTGTGGATTGTCATCCACGTACCATGCATGTCCACTTACTGGGACATGGGGGTGGGGTGGGGTGATCCAACAACTCTAGCCCGACCGGTGCATACGTACGCGCCAAAATACATACAAAGGCGCATACACACATATTGATATTATTTCCTTCATTTTCACAGATGCGTTATGTCTGTACAACGATTAACGACATCTAATAATCGCATGAATACTTACAATCAATAATTTATTGACGCTGTTCTTAGGTCTGGCTGCTGTCTGGCTAGGTGGTACCAAAAACGCACCAGTTAAAGGAACATGGTCATGGATTCATAATGGAATGGCTATGTCATATAATAACTTCAAACCAGGACAACCAACTGGAGATGGAAGCTGTGTAGCCTTGGCAGGTGGCTGGGCATTTCACTGGAATGGTTTTCCCTGTACACGTAAAGTGCACTTTGCGTGTAAATATCACGAGAAATGAGATAAGAGTGCAGCTGTTATAGCCTTCCTCCTAGGTTATGTGTCTCTATCTATTAGAAAGTGTAGGCTCCCTCTCCCCTCTTCCCCTCACCCAATCTCTATTTTCTCTTTCTCTTAGTCTAAATTTGGAAGGTCGAGAATTTTTAAAAATAGAACAGCTGAAAGGAAAGAAACCCTTTCCCTACGACCCCCACCCTCTCCCCCACTCCCGCCATTCTGTCCACTCGCTATTTCTCCTCTTTCGCTCCCCCACCCCTCTCACCCTCCCTTCCTCCCACATGCTATCTCGCTCTATCACTCTTCCATTCTCCAGCCATCTCTCTATTTCTCTCTCTCTCTCTCTCTCTCTCTCTCTCTCTCTCTCTCTCTCTCTCTCTTTGTCTCTCAGACATATTTCTCATGTATGTAACAATAAGTTGTATTAGGCTTCCACATTAATATATAACCTCGTATGGTTTTAATATGTTATATCTTGTAGCCTTCTTGTTTATATATGTGCTAATATAAAAATAAATATTTGTCAGCAAATCTTATCATTTATTTAATTAGATATCTCTCCCGCTCACTGCATCATTCTGCGGCCATCTTCAATTTTGGCATTTTATCACTACATGCGAGAGCATTCAGCTGATCTTCTAGGCCAATATCAAATAACAGACCCCGAGGAAACCCTATTCCAAATATGGCCCTTTTTTCCGCCAAGTAGCGATAATCAAGATTCTTGCCACTAAGACATATGATTAGTAGGTCGTATTCACGACAGTGCATATGCATATAATATGCTATTAAGCACAAAATTATACCAGGAGAGAATAGGAGAAAGCTGGTCTATATTTTGACAATAAAATGCGTGAACGTTGTTTCTGTCAATAACAGTAACAACATTCAATACATTTTGTTTTCGAAATAATTAGTAGGCAATGCGAATGATACTTGCAGACGGATTTACTACAAATGTGAATGAAAATTGTCGCTGTGACAGCTTTCAGTCGAAATTATCTAAAACATTCATAACTTTCACTTACACATTGCTTTGGATTTGAAGAGCAATTTTACTGTAAACTGTTGCTGACATAGATTCTAACAAATGTGTCATATTGTTATGGATTATTCACATACTTTGCCAATGCGACTTATTTCGAATCTCACTATACCAGTAGGAAGCAGCTTGATCCGCTATACAGGAATCGATATACCATCCATTCATTCTTCAAGACATAGCCACTGCGACACTGGTATACTTTTTACGGTTCAGAGAAATGGATAAGTTGAAATTAATGTCTGTAGATAGCTCTCCTGAGTGGTGTTTATACCCAGCCCTGTTATAGTTCGCCACTTCTTTGGTTCACTGAATCAGAAATCAAATACGTATACGAAAACAAAGAAGTAGCCAATATTTCTCTATCCAATCATCGGTTCTTCTTAAAGATGAAACTTCCAGTAATAGATATGAATCATCTCAAATCCACTACCGGGTCGGTTCCCAGCTCAGACAATTATTACTGTGACGTCTCCAGCTATTGCGATCCAATCTGCTCGCGCCTTAGTCGACATAGCTGTCGTCACCTGTAGAGTCGTTAGCATCATACCACTGGTATACGATTTTCTCTTATGCCATAAAACATATATCAATATGGTAAAACAAGATGGCGCTTTAGTAAAGTCATCACTTGAATCGACCTTTCCAGTTTATCCATCCACCATATGACGTCATAATCAACTTCATGGCGTACAGGATGACGTCATAATCAATGGCGTTATGGATGACGTAGATGAGTTCGTCACGAACGCATAATTGGTGACGGACCTTGGTGACAGTCCATTACAATATCGAATATCAAAGCTAAGGATTTAGGCTGAGGAGAAGACACAGTTGGCAAATGCGAAGACGGACTGATTGCAGCTGTAGGATCGTTCTACTACTACAGCCGCAAAATACAGTACTTATATATACAACCAAAATGACGTAGATCCGTCACGAATGAAGCAATGAAGGTATGCCACAAAAGTGTCTGCATTGTATGTACTTGGTGAATTTACAAATTAGTAAATAATAATGCTGACTATTTTTAAAGTAATTTGACGAGCAGTTTAAAGGTAGCAACAGTCAGCAGTCAAACTAGTTTCAATATATTTTAAAACATATCTGTATAGTAACCTTGAAATTGGGATTCTTGGAACTCGGACTTCTAAATGGTAACATCTATTCAAATGCGCGTACGCAGTGGGCGGAACTAAGTTAGAAATGGGTGGGGAATAACTAGAACTGAATCCTTATCAAGGTATGTATGTCATAATCGGGCTTTTCACAACGTTCATATCTGGCTGTAATAGACTGTTATTCGGCTATGTCGCGGCAACCACCTCCGTGTTGTGATCGATCGATCTCTGAACTCCCTAACTATCAATTTCCAGAAAACTATACATGTAAGCTGTTGAATATTTTGAAATTAAATTGACTGGGTGCTGTTGCTGCGCATGGCAGCAACAGCACCCAGCCAAATTAGTTTCTAAATATTCAACAGCATATTTATTCATTCTCCCTCATTCTCTCTCTCTGTCTCTCTCTCTCTCTCTCTCTCTCTCTCTCTCTCTCTCTCTCTCTCTCTCTCTCTCTCTCTCTCACTCACTCTCTCTCTCTCTCTCTCTCTCTCTCTCTCTCTCTCTCTCTCTCTCTCTCTCTCTCTCTCTCACGTGTACGAATTATATGTCTTAGATGATTTTACACTTTGAGAAATATTTTGTTGAATATTTTGAAACTAATTCGACTGGTAGCTGTTGCTTGTTTCGAATATCATTCCAGCGGAATACCGACTGGTCCCTTGTTTGATTACGACGGCGCTGGCCAGTGAAGCTATCCGATCGGTCACTCACGCATATGACGTCACAGTCATCTTGATTACTTCAGGATAGATTGCCGTCGCAATCATAATGCATAATTAATGACATATCTAGCTTCGTCATGAACATTGAAAGGTCCATCAGTTGTACGAAGTGTATGTCCTTGAGTGATTTACTATTGAACAAAGATTCTCGTGAATATTTCGAAACTAATTTAAATGGCCGCTATTACTACACTTGGCAGCAATAGCGCCCAGTAAAATTAGTTTAGAAATATTCAACCGCTTACATGTATAGTTACCATAATATTGGGGTCCTGATCATTAATTGTTCAAAGCATAGCAATCAATATGAACGGCTTGAATAATTGGGCGGCGAATAGCGACAAATGGGCGTGGCATAGATAAAATGGATGCCTTTTTAGCGAGTCCAGGGAAGCGCCTTATCTAATGGTATGCGTGATAAATTAAGGCTTTCACTGAGAAATCCCTGAAAAAGTAAATTCTTTACGATATAACCCGTATTTGGTTGAATAATTTGAAATTAATTTGACTGGAAGCCGTTTCTGTCTCAGGCTCCCCGTTGAATTAATTTCAAAATATTTAAAGGTGTTCCCCTATGGTTGTCTTGAAAATTTGGAGTATTCATAGGTGAAAGGAGGCATGGACTGTTAATAATCGTTCACTTATCTTACATACTGGTTCATGGTTGCGTGATTTGGTAAATTAGACGTGAAATTCGGGAAAATATGTCAATTAACTAAAAAACGTATTAATGAATAGGTTTACAATATGATTCCGCCCATAACACACTTTCCTTAGGACAATCACCATTTCTTTCAAAGAAAATGTTCATTTAGAGACCAAGCAAGCCATTCCAGTGTTAACTTTCCAAAAATATCTTCTACTTCAGCTGTGGGATTGAGCAATGTCCATTTGCATACCAAGAGAAGGCTATTTTAAAAAGTTATATATGCTATCTACATGAGAATATTAGGGTTTTTTAAAACCAAATTTGACCATTAAAAGATGAACCAAACAAGCCTAATTGCTTAACTATGATCTAATACAATGTAATTAACTGAGAGAATTTCTGTTCTATGCTGTATACATTATCATACAGATAGAGATTAACACATGTATGTACATACCACATACTATCTGTATGTACATGCATGCTACATACTATCTGTATGTACACGCTACCTACTATCTGTATGTACATCCATGCTACATGCTATCTGTATGCACATGCTACGTACTATCTGTATGCACATCCATGCTACATACTATCTGTATGTACATGCTACGTACTATCTGTGTGCACATCCATGCTACATACTATCTGTATGTACATGCTACGTACTATCTGTATGTATATGCTACATACTATATGTATGTACATACATGCTACATACTATCTGTATGTATATGCTACATACCATCTGTATGTATATGCTACATACTATCTGTATGTACATGCTACATTCCATCTGTATGTCTATGCTACATACTATCTGTATGTACATGCTACATTCCATCTGTATGTACATACATGCGACATACTATCTATATGTGCATGCTACATTCTATCTGTATGTACATGCTACATACTATCTGTGTGTACATGCTACATACCATCTGTATGTACATGATACATATTATCTGTATGTACATACATGCTAATACTATCTATATGTACATGCTACATACTATCTATATGTACATGCTACATACTATCTGTATGTACATATATGCTACATACTATCTATATGTACATGCCACATACTATCTGTATGTACATGCTACATACTATCTGTATGTACATGCTACATACTATCTGCATGTGCGTATATGCTACATACTCTCTGTATGTGCATACATGCTACATACTATCTGTATGTAAATGCTACATACTATCTGTATGTACACGCTACGTACTATCTGTATGTATATGCTACATACTCTCTGTATGTACATCCTACATACTATCTGTATGTATATGCTACGTACTATCTGTATGCACATGCTGTGTACTATCTGTATGTACATGCTACGTACTATATGTATGTACATGCTACGTACTATCTCTATGCACATGCTACGTACTATCTGTATGTGCATGCTACATACTATCTGTATCTACATGCTACATACTATCTGTAAGCACATGCTACATACTATATGTATGTACATGCTACATACTGTCTGTATGTTCATACATGCTACATAATATCTGTATGTACATACATGCTACATACTATCTGTATGTACACACATGCTACATACTATATGTATGTACATGCTACATGCTATCTGTATGTACATACTACATACTATCTGTATGTATATGCTACATACTATCTATATGTGCATGCTACATACTATCTGTATCTACATGCTACATACTATCTGTATACACATGCTAGATACCGTCTGTATGTGCATGCTACACACTATCTGTATGTACATGCTACACACTATCTGTATGTACATGCTATATACTATCTGTATGTACATACATGCTACATACTATATATATATATATATATATATATATATATATATATATATATATATATATATATATATATATATATATATATATATATATATATATATATATATATATGTGTGTGCATGCATGCTACACACTATCTGTATGTACATACTACATACTACCTGTATGTGCATACATGCTACATACTATATGTATGTACATGCTACATACTATCTGTATGTACATGCTACATACTATACCTGTGGCACATCATGTACTATTTATTCTACTCATACTATGTACATTTTAAATCCTGTCAAAGCATCAATTTTTACAATTAATTTAATCCTAGGGCCTCGCTGCCCCATTCAAATACTTAAATTAAATACTCAGCAGTTGTCATGTTTGTCTTACATCCTTGTTCATGGAAATTCAGAATGAAATGAGACTGAGTGAATGATAGATTCCATCTCTAATCTGCCTAAATTGTATAGAAATGCTGGTTTGATTATCATTGCAACATGCACATAGCTGATTTTGATTGTTCAATATTTGTGTTGGACATCTTAGGTTTTCTAAAAATTTCTGGAAAATAGTTAAAAAGTTAAAAGCCTACGCTTCATTAACCACATGGCCGATTTTCAAGCAAACTCGTTTGGGAGGACCCTACAGTCGTATGCATAATTTTGATACAATGTATTTTTTCGGCTATGGCAAGAGCTGAACCAAGTTTGGTCAATTTTGACCAAATAGTTCAGCGGCCATCTTGGATGACCTAGTTTTCGTGAAAACAACTTCTCCTGGACGGTTGAACAGATAGAGCCAACATTTGGGAGATTTGATTATAGACCAAGGGCCATTAAGGTTTGATCAAGGGAAATTGATACGTCAAAAAACATGGCCACCGTGGACCAATCAATATCTTCTGTATTTGGCTGCAATGTTGTCCCCAAACTCTTTTAAAAGACTACTCTTAAACCACCCACCAAGAATTCTGACAAATTGTAGGCCTCTACATGAGGATCTATGACCTTTCTACATAAAATGTCAGTGTTCCAGGTGAGCAACACAAGCCCCCGTTAGCCTCCTGTTAAAGAACTAGACACCATATCTATTTAAATTCCAATGTTTCAAATGCTAATCGTCCAGGTCAGCGTCACATGCCATTGGGCCTCTTGTTATTGTTACCTTGTTAGGCGGAAAAAGCTGTAGATATATATTCATACAAATATATTTTTTAATATTCTCCAGGATTCACATCTCACTCTATTGCCAAGATTGAGGGCAACTTGCCTGGGAATTCTGTCATTACCATACACCATTAAAGCATTTCAACTTACCTGATAAGATACTAAACTGCCAAGCTGGCCATAACAGAAAAGATAGTTTACTTTTAGGACGTGTTGTGATATTAAGTATTCCAACATTGTTCCTCTGATTGTCTGTAATGTCTGGATATCAGTTGTTATTACATTAGGGAGTCTGAAAAATAACATCGTCATTGTTAGCTCACCTGGGCCAGTGAGCGTATGCCAAAGCGCCTATCTGTCGTATGTCCGTCTGTCTGTTCTAATGCTAATGATCCAGGTGAGCCTCATGTTTAACCCTCTTGTGTGTGAACTTAAACATTTAATGGTCAAGCTGGGAAAAATGGTCACTGCTGTGGTTTTGAGGAATGTTGCTTTGTGCGTTTATGTAATGTGAAAAGCAAATGCAATATATATGTATATCGTTGCTATACCCAAAGCTTTTAGGTACCATATCTTTTGTAATTTAAGTTTTGTTCATCTTTACATGGATCTTAATGCCAGTGGTACTTTCATTAGCTTAATTTCAACAAACTGATTTCTTATCCCATATGTGGGCCAGGTGAGCTTGTCAAGGTAACCCTTCATCAATTGTTTCTCTGTCCATAACTTTCTTGTCCTTGTTAACCACTTGGACCACAAACCTGGCTGGAGTGACCTTATGACATTACACATCTGGCCTTGTGCACAGAAATCTTATTAGACCATTTTTCCAATGGCTATCACGAATTTTCCAAAATATGTTCCCTAGTGTGGTAGGCTTCAGAACTTGTATATATGGTGCCGAAATTTGATTGGTCAGTTTTCTTTTATGACTATTGAATTTCCAAAAGATGCCCAGGAAGATTCTAATCAAACTGGTTTGGAAGTGCCCTGTGGCGGTATGCTACCAGTGGCACAGACTCTTTCCTGTCTTAAGTATGGGGGCCATTGGATAACAGTAATACTTTGCAGTTTCTGTATAGTATCTAAGACAATCTAGCTAGAAATCTAATCAAGTTAGGGCTCCCAACTAAAAATTTGAAATTCATCAAACCATTTCTCCGGCTCAATTGGTACAGGTAGGTTTATAATGTTTGCATTGATTCGCTAATGGCAGTGATATGCGACTAGTTCTGAACCTTTATTAGGCTTACATCTGTGATATCAGGTAATGTGTCTAATTATACAACATACTATTTATCACATTGTATCTGGCATATCACTGGCTTTCTCTGCGGTGTTCTGAGGGTCTGGCAACAATGACGTGGTTGATTTGTGTTGGCTTTATCTGTGTTCCACGTGGTATACTCCATTGCTGCGGAATCGAAGTACAGCTTGGTTGTTCCGGCAACTGTGTATAATTGTGCAGTTTACAACCTTGTAGGGTTTTATAAGTCCAATGATGTGGGAACAATGTCAACTCAATCTGTAGAAAAACAAAAATTTCTGGGATATTTGAATTACAAAGTAAATCTGTCGCATGAAATATCCACTTGCATCTATTGATATATTGTATAGTTTAATGTGTACTGACGTTCAAATACAAAATCAATAGAGTGTCTCACACTCATTGCCATTTCGTGTCAAATTTATGACACAAGCTTAGTAAGCTCTCGTTTGAAACAAGCGTTAGGGAATTCCAAATGAGAACTTAGTAAACGAGTGCAATAGATTTTATGTGAAATTACAATAAGTGTGAGACTTTATTTATCATGTATGTAATAATGATGAATTTTTACGCCGATTCTGGCCATTTTCTTGTCCTGGTACATTATTTCCCCATGTCATATGTTTTTTCTTTAAACGACTTCAAGAAACACTGGCCGATTTCAATTATTTTTGGCAGGAAGCGTCCTAAGGGCATAGAGATCCAAGTTTTTCCAATAAAGCGGATCAGCCAATTTGACTGGCGACCATCTTGGATTTAGCCAACTGTTAGAAACGTCTTTAAAGATCTCCGAATCCGCTTGGGGATCGATTCAAATCTCAGCGAATATCTGCGGCAAGCGTTGATCCATGTTTGTTCAAGATAACTTGATTGGTCAAATGGTTCGGCGTCTATCTTGGCTGGCTGACTGGGTCGGGCCAAACTTTGAGAGATACGATTAGTGACTAAGGGGATTAAAGGGCAGTTTGTGGACCAATCAAAATGTAGCCTGTTTGGTGGCCATATTAGACTTTTAAATTTGATTGATTTTGAAGCCGGAATTATTTTCATATAGGTTTTTGGGTATGCTGATTTCAAATTTTGAAACTCAGATTAAAGACTTGGTGACCATCTTGGATAGTTTTCCCGCCAAAAACTCATATACTACAGAAATCGCCAAAACCTCACATCCTAAAGCAATAGGAAATTCGAAATGTCTTCTAGAGAAACACTGGCCCTATTTCATATTTGGTCATACAGATCCAAGTTTGTTCAAAGGAAGCCGATCGGCCAATTTGGCCAGTAGCCATCTTAGATTTTGGCCGACTTTTAGAAACATATATCCGAAACCGCTTGGGGTGGGGGTGATTAAAAACTCAGTAAAAATCATCTGGGCCAAGAGCTGAACCAATTTTCTTCAAGGGTGCTTGATTGGCCAAATGTATTGAGGCCATCTTGGGTGACCTTGTTTCTCAATGGAAAGTTGATAATTCAAAAAGCATGCCCTAGTGGATCAATCAAAATTAATCGTGTTAGGCAGCCATCTTGGATTTTCTGAAAATTTATAAGAAAATCATAATATTATAATCATGCAAATAACTATGGGCGTTCTTATTAACCACTTGGTCAATTTTAATAAATCTTGGCAGAAATTAGATTGCTAAATTTTTCCATTTGTCATCTCGTTTTGGTAATTGCTTGTGTCAGTGGTCGATATCCATATGAGCGATACACACCCCTTGGGCCTCTTGTACGTATTTTCTTTGTCGCTATTTCGCTTCACTACTCCGATTTCCGAACAATACATAGCAACGTCTTATTTCAAGTCTTAATTCTTTCAAACTGAAAGGCCAAAAAATTATCCTTTAAAATTTAATTATTCTGTTAAGTATTTTAAATCTAATTTGATTAGCATATCTTGCTGTCTATTGTATCAAAGGGCCCCTATCAAATTAGTTTCAGAATACTCAACAGCGTACATGTACCTTTTTAATCACCTTGGAATGCACCTTTCCAGAGTATGTACCCATATGACGTCATAATCATCTACGTAATGTGTAGAATGACATCATAATTGATGACATCTTGAATGATGTCGATAAGTACGTCACGAACGCATATTTGAAGACGGTCTATGCGTTGTTGTACAACTTGTATGCCTTTACTATTTAATAAATATTCTGTTGAATATTTTGAAACTAATTTGACAGGGCGCTGTTGCTGCCATAGGCAGCAACAGGGGCGCTGTTGCTACCATAGGCAGCAACAGCACCCAGTCAAATTAGTTTCAAAATATTCAACCGCTTCCATGTATAGTTTTCAGGAAATTGATAGCTAGAGCATTCGGGGATCGATCAATCCCAACACGGCGAGGTGTGGCTGGAGCTTAGCTAGTAATGGGCGGGGCATAGCTAAAATGTTACGGTCCATTGAGATTCTAGGAATTTCTAGTTCAAAGGGTTTAATTATTTCTACCTGATACTTTAAATTGTCTGAGTTTTGTATTTCTAACTGTTAATCAGTTATGCAATGGAGTATGTGATGGAATGTGTTATGCGCAATTCAGTATTCTGTGATAGGTAAAAAATTTAGTCTTATACGCTTTGTACATACATGTAGATATGTACAGCAATAATGAGTTACCCATTTATCGAAATATGATTCTGTGAAAAATAAATAGTATTTTCATATGAAAACACTCGTTTGTTTTTCCTGCAATTTTGAAACTAATTTGACTGTCCTGGACATAGATATTTATTTCTGGAGGTCATGGAATTTATTAATGTTCATCGTAGAAAGTCGTAGAATTTCGAACACAAAAATGCGTACAAACTCTCACCATGTGAATATTTTGAATCGGACTTGAAGATATTGCTGCTTGTGGCAACAACAGCTAGTTCCCAGTCAAATTAGTTTCAAATATTCAACACAATGTTTATTAAATTGTAAATTCACAAAGGACAGAGGCATATTATCCACACAATTTCATGACAAACCTGTCGACATAATTTCTTAAAAATTGGCTCAATTAATAAAGAATGATAAATGGGTTAATCTCTACGAAGCATATAATCAGAGCGAGTTATCGCTCATAAACAGCGTCAAACTTATAGATAAACAGGTAAAACTTCAAATATAATAATTTTGTGGAGCGTGAGAAGAATAAGTATCACTTTTCTGATGACAACTGCAGCATCGACCGCGTAAGTTTAGCAGATCTAGGTGGATCTTATATTTTGTTTGCTTTTTTTATATCGTGAATTGACGAACACGCCTTTTTGGGCCAAATGCTGGTGTCTTATAGCTCGCTGACTTGTATCAGGTACAGAGTACATGTGCGCAGATTAACAAAATAGAAAACCGTTTTAACACCGGCTCGAGCGCGCCCCTTAACTGGCGTGGCACACCCTTTATCTCTGAGCAAGGGGTCTGTCACGTCTGGGTAATGGGCGTATCCAAGCCGGTGTTATTTTTAAAGGGATGCACAGATTAACAGATTTTTCAGATTTTTTTTTTATTTACACCCAGGCCACATAATGGCATATGGGGAATATGAATTTACAGAAATTATAAATGTTATGGCGATCAGACATTATATATCAATTCATAATTACATATTTTGGTATTTATCTAGTTATATAACCACTGTTTGTGCTTTCGGTAGTAATAGTAGTAGTAGTAGTAGTAGTAGTAGTAGTAGTAGTAGTAGTAGTAGTAGTAGTAGTAGTAGTAGTAGTAGTAGTAGTAGTAGTAGTAGTAGTAGTAGTAGTAGTAGCAGCAGCAGCAGCAGCAGTAGCAGTAGCAGCAGCAGCAGCAGCTGCAGCAGCAGCAGCAGCAGTAGTAATAGTAGTAGTAGTAGTAGTAGTAGTAGTAGTAGTAGTAGTAGTAGTAGTAGTAGTAGTAGTAGTAGTAGTAGTAGTAGTAGTAGTAGTAAGTTAGAATTATTATGAAAGTTACAGTTATTATTTACACGTACTTCATAATTATTAATGACAGAATTATTACTGTTATTGTACCGCCATCTCAATAACAAAGTACTAAAATTATAGTGGTCATATTGTGGGGGTCATCAGGATTTAGATTATAATAAATATATAATAACTGATTATAAAAAATGTCAGATTGGTATTCTTAGAAATGGGTTATTGCTGTACATAAGGTAGTCATTTTTTAAACTAAAATACAGAACAACCTTATTTTCAACAATAGACAATTATATCCATTCATATCACGACAGAGACTATTGTGGGTATTCACCACCGGAGTGACATGCTCGATAACCGAACCAGTCATTGCTGTGTTAAATCTACAAACCAGCCTCTCATCGTGTTACTCTATAATTTTTCTACAATTAGGTTTCTTGTTATTGTTTCTTGGATAGCCACAGTGTGGGGCAACAAACTGGTTGTTAATGCAGGTTGTTGTTTGCATTATGTGATTTTGGCGTCCGCTAAAATGTTTTTTATGACATCAGATACTTGGGTAACAGACGGGTCAGTTCTTTGTTGGTTTAAGGGAAATCTTTAAGAGGACCACATTATAACGTTACACTATAACGTTAGCTGACAGCTAACGCATTTCTATTATGACATCATATACTTGGGTAACATAGGGTCAGTTCTTAGTTGGTTTAAGGGAAATCTTTAAGAAGACCACATTATAACGTTACACTATAACGTTAGCCGACAGCTGACGCATTTCTATTATGAAATCAGATACTTGGGTTACATAGGGTCGGTTCTTAGCTAGCTTAGGGGAGATCTTGAATAACCAGTGTGGGACACCAAGCGGGTTACTAGGGCAGTTTCCTGCTTACGTTGTATGATTGTAACGTCAGATAAAAAGTGACACATTTTTATTGTGACATCAGGTACTTGAGTAACAGATCGGATCGAATCTTAGGTAGTTTATGGGGAATCTTGTGCACCCACCCAGTGGAACCTGTTCACTAATGCTGTCAATTTGTTCCATTTGGGTTCAAAAGCATGTGGTCCGACTCGAGCACTAATCTGAATGGAGCGACATCTGGCGGTAGAGTAGTTTTATAGACATGGTTGACTACTATGTTTAAACCTTACTATTATTAATATTGTTGTTATTGTTGTTGTTGTTGTCGTCGTCGCCGTTGTCGTTTTCGTTGTCGTTGTTGTTGGTGTTGTTGCTGGTGGTGGTGGTGGTGGTTGCGGTGGTACTTTGCAATTCTCGTCAATGTTGTGTTAATTTTAACACCGGCTCGAGTGCGCCCCTTAACCGGCGTGGCACACCCTTTATCTCTGAGCAAGTGGTCTGTCACGTATGGGTAATGGGCGTATCCAAGCCGGTGTTATTTTTAAAGGGATGCACAGATTAACAGATTTTTCAGATTTTTTTTTTTTTATTTACACCCAGGCCACATAATGGCATATGGGGAATATGAATTTACAGAAATTATAAATGTTATGGCGATCAGACATTGTATATCAATTCATAATTACATATTTTTGTATTTATCTAGTTATATAACCACTGTTTGTGCTTTCGGTAGTAATAGTAGTAGTAGTAGTAGTAGTAGTAGTAGTAGTAGTAGTAGTAGTAGTAGTAGTAGTAGTAGTAGTAGTAGTAGTAGTAGTAGTAGTAGTAGTAGTAGTAGTAGTAGTAGTAGTAGCAGCAGCAGCAGCAGCAGCAGCAGCAACAACAATAGCAGTAGCAGTAGCAGCGGCAGCAGCAGCAGCAGCAGCAGTAGCAGCAGTAGTAGTAGTAGTAGTAGTAGTAGTAGTAGTAGTAGTAGTAGTAGTAGTAGTAGTAGTAGTAGTAGTAGTAGTAGTAGTAAGTTAGAATTATTATGAAAGTTACAGTTATTATTTACACGTACTTCATAATTAGTAATGACAGAATTATTACTGTTATTGTACCGCCATCTCAATAACAAAGTACTAAAATTATAGTGGTCATATTGTGGGGGTCATCAGGATTTAGATTATAATAAATATATAATAACTGATTATAAAAAAATGTCAGATTGGTATTCTTAGAAATGAGTTATTGCTGTACATAAGGTAGTCATTTTTTAAACTAAAATACAGAACAACCTTATTTTCAACAATAGACAATTATATCCATTCATATCGCGACAGAGACTATTTTGGGTATTCACCACCGGAGTGACTTGCTCGATAACCGAACCAGTCATTCCTGTGTTAAATCTACAAACCAGCCTCTCATCGTGTTACTCTATAATTGTTCTACAATTAGGTTTCTTGTTATTGTTTCTTGGATAGCCACAGTGTGGGGCAACAAACTGGTTGTTAATGCAGGTTGTTGTTTGCATTATGTGATTTTGGCGTCGGCTAAAATGTTTTTTATGACATCAGATACTTGGGTAACAGATCGGATCGAATCTTAGGTAGTTTATGGAGAATCTTGTGCACCCACCCAGTGGAACCTGTTCACTAATGCGGTCAGTTTGTTCCATTTGGGTTCAAAAGCATGTGGTCCGACTCGAGCACTAGTCTGAATGGAGCGACATCTAGCGGTGGAGTAGTTTTATAGACATGGTTGACTACTATGTTTAAACCTTACTGTTATTAATATTGTTGTTATTGTTGTTATTGTTGCTGTTGTTGCTGTCGCTGCTATAGGTATTGTTATTGTCGTTGTTGTTGTCGTCGTCGCCGTTGTCGTTTTCGTTGTCGTTGTTGTTGGTGTTGTTGCTGGTGGTGGTGGTGGTGGTGGTGGTGGTGGCGGTGGTACTTTGCAATTCTCGTCAATGTTGTGTTAATTGTAACACCGGCTCGAGCGCGCCCCTTAACCGGCGTGGCATACCCTTTATCTCTGAGCAAGGGGTATGTCACGTTGGGGTAATGGGCGTATCCAAGCCGGTGTTACTTTTAAAGGGATGCATATTTTATTAGTCTACCCTATCCTCAACGCAAGTGCCTTGGTTTATATGTTAAGAAAATAGAATAAGGGACATCTTTAAACATGTTATAGCTCGATGACTTGTATCAGGGACAGAGCGCATGTGCGCGGATTAACGAAATAGAAAACCGTTTTAATACTGACTCGGGCACGCCCCTTAACCGGCGAGCCACACCCTTTATCTCTGTACTTTACCCGCAACGCAAGTGCCTTGACTTATATGTTACAAAACTATAATAACAACTTTGGTAATTTGACTCATTTGCGTTAATTAGCGAGACAACTGTATAGTATTTAGTATGTGCTTAGACAATATACAGGTATGGCTGTTATTCAGCAATGAACATTTGCAATACAAAATATAGTGCATACCTTGTTTAAATTATTTTCACTTCATAATGTGCATGAGATATCAATATTTTTTCAGAAATTCCTACGTACCCCAGAAGCCAAAGATCACATATATGACTTCTTAATCTATAACGTCACATTAGGCTGACGTCACTATAATAATTGATAGAAAATATGTGAAGGTATAATAGGGCTAGTAGGTCAAGTGTACGCGTTGTAAGTTGTTGATGGATTTACTATGTAATACACGTTCTGTTGACTATTTTGAAACTAATTTAACTGGGCGCTGTTACTGTCATAGGCAGAAATAGATCGCAGTCACATTAGATTGAAAATATTAAACAGTTTACCTGTATATTTACCTTGATATTGAAATTCTGAGAATTCAGGGGCCTAGTGCGCCATAAAGGCATTAGTTGGTCGGGCGTAACTCCTGTCGTATACGGCCACCTATTAGACACATTCTCTTAACCATACATTTAGAACCTGAAATACCAAATACCAAAAATAATTCTTAAAGTAAGAAATCATGTTAGTGAATATTTTGAAAGTAATTTGACTGTAAGCTGTTGCTGCCTGTGAAAACACCAGACACCTGTCAATTTCAAATAATATTTTGAAACTATCTTGACGGGATCTGTTGCTGCAGTAGGCTACCATAGGCAGCAACGGCTCACAGTCATATTAGTTTCAAAATAGTCAACAGCTAATGTGTATGACTGTATGGGACATCGGGGTCCATGTGGTTAATCCAAGTAACTTATTATTTAAATATGGTTTTCGTGTTCGAACGTGGATGAGGTGGTCGCATAGAACAAGTTTTACGACCGACCAAGAAACGCTTTTATGGTGCACCAGGCACCTGTATATTCCCGATCCCAACTCGGCAAAGCGTTGCTGGAACTTAGCTAGAAATGGGCGGGGCATAGATAGAAATGGATGCCTCTATTTTTTGCTGCTTACATCATATGACGTCATAATCAACTACGCGTGTAAGCCGATGTCATAATCATGACGTCATGAATGATTAGATTAAGCACGTCTTTTACACTTAATGCCACGTTGTACGAATTGTATGTTTTTACTATTTAAAAAACATTCTGCTGAATATTTTGAAACTAATTTAACTGTGCGCTGTTGCTGCCTTGGGAAGCAGCAGCACCCAGTTAAATTTAGTTTCAAAATATTCAACGTCTTATCTATATAGTTTTCTGGAAATTGATTATCAGAGAGTTCAGAGATCGATCGATCCCAACACGAGCGAGGTGTGGGTGGAGCTTAGATAAAGATGGACGGGGCATAGTTAAAACTGGAAAGGTCCATTGATTGTACAATTAGTTGTACCGTCCGTTGGGTTCAATACACATCATACAACAGATTGTACAATCTATCTGATCGTGGAAACTCACCGTAATTAGATATGGCTGTTGAATATCTTGGTGCTCACTGACAGCGAACAGGAGTAACGTAATAAGATGACGGAATAACAGTGTATTTGACACATTCATAATCATACATCTGAGATATCAGATAACTTGCATCAAGCTAGCTCAACCTGAAGACAAAAATAATATATCATTAATAATTCTATCTGGACGACGACAACGAGGACGACGATGACGACGATGACGATACCGATGACAGTTGCAGTAGCAGTAGCAGCACCAACAGCTCCAGCACTAACACCATGACCACCACCACCACCATCACCGTTACCACTACCACCACCACCACCACCACCACCACCACCACCACCACCAACAACAACAACAACAACAACAACAACAACAGGACCTACAACTACAACATATGCTGCAGTAGCTGTAGCAAAAGCAGCAGCAGCAGCAGCAACAGCCACAGCAACAGCAACAACAACAGCAACAACAACAACAACAACAACAACAGCTGCAACAGCAATAAAAGCAACAACTCCAAAACACCACCACCACCAACGACAACATCAAAACGCCAACAACAACAAATACAAGAACAAATACAACAACAACAACAACAACGACGACGACGACGACGGCTACTACTACTACTACTACTACTACTACTACTACTACTACTACTACTACTACCACTACTACTACTACTACTACCACTACTACTAGTACTACAACAACAACAACAACAACTACAACTACAACAACTACAACAATAATAACAACAACTACAACAACAACAACAACAACAACAACAACAGCGACGACGACGACAACTGGAAATAGGTATGTCATAAGATGACAGTGTCGATATAGATAGCACACAAATGGGGTCACAAGATTTCCCTTTGGAAATGAATGAAAATGTACCAACGTATCAATCATTCTAAAGAATTGGAGGTCAATTAACTGTCCACTCAAAAGAAGGACAACATGAAAGTACTAAAAAGATTCAGATTTCTCATGGTGGTCAAAATACTGTCTTTGCGAGTCAATCTGGTATCATTAACAATACTGAAACTTCAGATATCCAGAAGTGATCATATAAAGCTATTGTTGAACAGAATCGTAATAGACAATGGCCTGGATTGTCTGATGGTGAGCGTGGTTAGATATACTAAGTTAGATATAATAATTTCACAGGAAAAACAATTGGTTGCAGCTGACGTTAATGGACCTTTCCATTTTTAGCCATGCCCCGCCCATCACAAGCTAAGCCCCACCCACACCTCGCCGTGTTGGGATTGATCGATCGCCCAAATGTCGTAGCTATCAATTTCCTGAAAACCATACAGGGAAGCTGTTGAAAATTGTGTAACTAATTTGACTGGGTGCTGTTGCTGAATATGGCAGCAACAGCGCCCAGTCAAATTAGTTTCAAAATATTCAGCAGAATATTTATTAAATAGTAAAGGCAAACAATTTGTACAACAACGCATAGACCGTCTTCAAATATGCGTTCGTGACGTACTTATCGACGTCATTCATTATGATGTCATTCTACACATCACGCAGTTCATTATGACGTCAGATGATGACTCAGGAGAGGTGAATTCTATGAATTCAGAGTGGCTATGGCACAACCCTGCGTGCACATGTTTTAATCCTAATTAGCAATACATACGATTGTAAATCAAGGCATGTAAGATGTGGTAAAGATGGGCGATTTCTACAGATAAATTGTGAAATAGATGATTATGAATATTTACTAACCAATTTATATGTTTCAAATAATGAATCAAATAGATATGTATAGAAATGTTAAACCTTTGTTAAAATTGAATAACTACAATAATTTTAGTGGTAGCGATAGGAATTGTATCATCAATTAAATTGATAGAATGGGTGGGGGGGCGACTGGTTAATAAAACAAATAATTTTATGAAAACAGATAACTTAATGTCAGTTCACTCATTATACGTTGTTTCATTAGATCCAGGTATAGTAAAAGAGATAAAGAAATATCGACATTTAATGATTCATTGCTAAATGATTTAAAATATGAACAAATGATAAAAGAATTTGACAACTGAGTGGCGACAAAGGAACTTATACAATGGTACAGGAAATACAGTTAAACCTGAAGAGTTGACATCTAAGAAACTGAAAAGCATAGATTAAGAGCACGTGAACAGTGGGTTGAAGAAGGTGAGTGTAGCAATAATTTATTTTCTCACACTAATAGAAAAAATGAAAAATGCAGGGAATAAGTAAACCAAAAGAATGAACCTGGTGACGTAGTTACTGATACTAAGGATGTACTTCAGACATGTGTAGACTTTTATTCAAAAAAAAAGATTTATGCAGAAGATAATATTGAACAATATTATCAAGATTTCTTTATGAATGCATTCACTGAGCTGTGTTTGATGATGAGAAGGCAGTACTAGATACAGGCATAACACTTGATGAACTTAATAAAACAGTAGAGGATTTTAATACAGATAAAGATAATGGGTATGATGGTATAAGCTCAGAATTTTATAAACATTTCTGGAATAAGTTTAGACTACATTTCTTCGAAATATGTAAAATGATATGAAACTGGTCTGGTAAATCTTTTCCAGAACAAGAGTGTTATTACGCGTATCTATGTGAAAGGTGAGAAATGTGTTTTATCGGATTGGCGTCCCATATGTTTATTAACCAAAGACTATAAAATTATTGCAAAGGTAAAAAATCTCATTGACTACAATCTGCTTTACCCGGTATAATACACGAGGATCAAAACGCATGTATACAACGTAAGTCAAGACATCAAATATGTTTGCTTTATATAATATGAATCCTTATGCAAATGAACAAAATAATCCTCCTTAACACTATCGGTTGATCAGTTTAAAACCTTTGATAGAGTACACTATACCGTTTTGTTTTGAAAACTTACCACTAGAATGACTGGTTCAGTTATCTAGGCTTTTCTGCTTTGTTGAAAAAAAAAATTCCTAAAATAGTCTCCACTTGGCCTGCAAATGGACATTCCTCAAGATGACTAGACGGGCCAGTGGTGGGCGCCCTCGTCATGAAAGAGTTACTGATTCTAAACATACAATAGCATTCAATTTGGAAAATAAGTCAAAGAAAGTTTGCAAATTTCTATATTTTTTGAAAGATCGAGATTTAACTATTAATAGTTGAATTATGATAGCAGACTGTTTAGCTACCAATAAGCTATGGCAGATAGGAACCTATTTTCATATGTATGTAGACAGATAGTGCATTTGTATTGCTATTGCATGCTCTAAGCGCTGTACACTCTTACCCTCTGTTGATTGACCCTTTTTCATTCCTGCACAAGCCCAGCTCCCTTTGGGAACATACAGTCCGGATGCCGTTTATAGGTGCTCAATGGCTTTTTTTGCCGACATTCCGCATTGCCGACACTGCCCTCACATGTACCTATTTAACGGGCAAGTTTACTGGAACAACGCCGAAATGCCTTGCTCAGGGACACAACGTGCCATCCCAGCTGAGAATCGATCCCGCGACATTAGAGTCACGATCTCGACTCCCTAACCACTCGCCCACCGTGCCGATTACTGTATTCTGTGGCTGTAATAGTAGAAACATCCTACAGTGGCACTCAGTTATTCTTAACTGTTGACCACCGTGTCTTGTCTTGTACATTCCGTTATGTAACCTGTGACCTTGTCCAGTTATCTTCAGCTTTATGGGTAGAAAAGATCCATTGCATACTGATAGGGTTATCACTTCCTCTCGCCAGTGCTGCATTCCGTCCGGATGTTTTCTGGCTATCTGTTCACCACACTCTTCCACTGCATGTCAGAAGAATTCACCTCATTTATTGTGGTTTCGTAGGATGTATACTGTTATCATTTGCGTTGAGACAACCCTTAAACCTGGCTGAATAATTGTCCGTGGTTGAATTATGGTGTGTTAAATTGCTAACATTGCGTTCCTTAGACTTAGCAACCAAAATGGAAGCCTTCTCTGACTCCTCGGATTCCGAGGGTATATAAAATATCGACTCCCTGTCCCCACCCACTGAACCATATGTGGTCAATACAGAGAGGATACACGCGGGGCATGGCATCTGATATGGCAGCGGAACCGAATCCTTTGGGTTCGAATGCATGCCCGACCCTACGGGAACGTTACCTTCCGTCGGCCGGCTATATTGCGGGAAAATGTTTGTATCTGACCCAGTCTCGACCTAGAGACCGGCTTGTGAAGTGGATCCATTGTGCTTAGATGAGGAACCTGCTCCACAGGCAGCGGTCAAAGAGGCGACTAGGGGTCCACCTTTTACAGTATTAGTGATGCTATGCAGATGCAACAGCTGGGCACTCCAAAGGCAGTGTGTAACAAGGTTATTGCGTGGTATTTGTGAAATATCTCTAGATTTCTGTATTATATGAAGGCGGTGATGGTTTACTTTTCAACAAAGCGGAGGAAGCCTAGACTATCTGCCTCGATATATACCCTCAATGGACCTTTCCATTTTTAGCTATGCCCCGCCTATCACTAGCTAAGCTCCACCCACACCTCGCCGTGTTTGGATTGATCGATCCTCGAATGCCCTAGCTATCAATTTCCTGAAAACTATACGGGGAAGCTGTTGAATATTTTGTAACTAATTTGACTGGGTGCTGTTGCTGCCTATGGCAGCAGCAGCGCCTAGTCAAATTAGTTTCAAAATATTCAACATAATATTTATTAAATAGTAAAAGCAAACAATTTGTACAACAAGACCGTCTTCAAATATGCGTTCGTGACGTACTTATCGACATCATTCATGACGTCATCCATTATGATGTCATTCTACACACCGCGTAGATGATTATGATGTCATATGATGGGTACATACTCTGGAAAGGTGAATTATATAGGTTGTGTTTATAGATTGCTAGTTCGATGTCAAAACAATCAAGCTGTTGAACAGTATGGAACTAATTTGATTGAAAGCTGTTCTTAGTCTTCAGTTAAAGTTTGCTTTCAAAATATTAAGAAATATCGTTATTACCGCATAAAATATGTTTTATATATATCCCACATTATCCTTTAGGGGAGACAAAATGGCCCCGCCCACATTCTAAAACTAACTTGACCTTCAAATGGAAATTATTGTGAAATAAACAGAGGAATCAGTTTGAAAATAATAGCAATAATATCTATGTGCAATAATCTAACAGTGCAGCACCACATATGAGATGGGATTGTATCGCTGTATATTTAGGGTTAGAGTTAGGAGATATTTCGCAATGACATATTTTCATTAAATATGGCATCGCATAGGAAGAGTTTGGATTTTCATTTATAACGCTAACATTTTCTATATACAGGTTTGATTAAGATATGGTTAAGCTTAGCTGTGTACTGTTTTGCTTGTTTCATGCTCTCTTGGGTCACCCATTGTATATTAAACCTTAACCCTCATATTTGTTCAAGAACATTTCAATTTTCACGTAAATAAGTTCCATTTGCGTACCATGAGATTATCATTTCTTTGAAAATGTATCAATGGAATGACTGGTTCAGTTGTATGAGCCAGTTATTCCAGTTGCAAATCTCTAAAAAATAGTATTCTCTTAGTCTGCTAATGGACATTTATCAAGACCACTCCAAACCCGCGTTGGCCAGTTTAAGTGTTAATGGGTTAACGGTGACGCGCATAAAATAGATAAACGGACACGTTGAAGATGTCTATCTTCTGTATCCCAGAGGTAAAAGGATGTGATGCTCGCCGTCGTTCGAAGTCGAGTATTTATTTATCACTGTGCCTGGATCTGACTGTGGGGCGTGTCCTCAGGTACGGGAAGGTGGTGAGTCCTTCTCTTATTCTTGGTGGCTGATAACTCAACTCCGATGAATGGTATATGGTTCTTTAATAAGATGATATAATGTATCTTTCATAGAAGGGTACGTAGAAATTTATGAGACAAAATCGCCTACGACACTAACTGTACAATGTGTTGTGAATGGCTAATAATATATCTAATATAAAAGGCGTTCTCTACCACGGCTTGACTCTAAGGAACGGACTAACGGATCTTATCACAGCTTGTTCTAAAAGGCGTTCTTTTGGTCCCTACACCCCCCCCACCCCACCCCAGGTATGGGTGTTGGCGGCCTGCGGGAAAGAAATGAAAAATGGCTGTACATCTCTCCGCCGACGGCTGGTCGCGACTCCAGGTCAGTTCAGAAATATACACCGCATTTACACCACATATTTTCCAATGTGACTGCTTTAGGAGTTCTATCGGTATATTGTAAAATTAGAAAAGGCGGCGTAATTATTAAGTGCTAGAAATCAGCATTGTGCCATCGAAATAATCTCTCGAGAATAAGGATCCCAGTAGAAAAGTCAGGCACTAACAGTGACGATGCGATCCTCATCTCCAGATAACACGTGTTATTGGACCGGATCTGGGTCACTACCTGGTCAATGCGGTCTGGTATTGGCTCAGTACCGGCCAACAGAGCCACCGCATATAGACTGAAGACCAATTCTGGAAAAGACCTTATAAAGAAGTTTTGATAAACTCGTTTATTAAAAGCAAACAACAGGTCCAGTCTGCTAGTTTAGTTCTTCCTCTTGTCATCTTGAGAATGACCGTAGTGCTCAAAACTGGGGTGAAATTGGGGTCACATGGAGGTAAATAATTGCATCTTTTACATTCTTAAATGATGGCACAGCCCTCTAATTATCACCTGAAATTATTCTAATGCTACACTGGCTCATTTGTATGGTTCAATTGACTTGAAATTCGCAATTTTTTCTAGGCATTATATAGTAAAATGAAGAGTGTACATGCGGTTTTTTCTAGAATACAAAACAATGGCAATTAAATAACATTTATCCTCTCATTTATAAAGCCATGTTTTTATGTACATTCGGTGTAATCATATATGAAAATTAAGTTTGGGAACTTTTAGTGTATCCTGATCATGGTTGGATTCCTGTTTTGTTTTATTCATACACCAGTCACTTCCCAAACATGTGCAACGGTATATTTTATTCTGTTTTGTAAGCACATTAGATTATTTCTGTGCTGTACTGTACCAGAAATTGATTCTTAAGCCGGCTCAACGATTTTCATTTTGAAGTTCATTCTGAAGTGGAACAAACAAGCTCCATGGGATTATGACTTCAAAATAATCATCATGTGTTCATTGTATTTCAGTAGCCATGTTATCACCGTGTACAGAGTGAGCGATTACGTCATCATCAGCATGACCATCAAAATCAATACTGCAGGTAGATGCACGGAACAGAAGCCTTGCCAGATAAACAGATATAAACAGATAACTAAGAGACAGCCTGGGATTATCAATAGAGTAGTTGAAGAAACTGAAACGGAAGTGCTGTCTTTAGCACAAGCGCTGCCATTGGATATGGTCAACCAGGCGGCTCTAGATCCAGAAATTGTGAGTGCGAGTGAAAGAGAAGTTAAATTGGAGAGACAACTTTGTGCTGTGATGAACAGGATGGAGGAAGACATGATCGTTCACAGCATGAAAGTTATATCAGTGCTAGACAGAGTCACCGGTGTTCAGGAGCAACTTAGTAAATGCGAACAAGAAAACTCTTCCATTGGTCAGGAATACGACAATATTAAAACAAGACTTGAAGAGACCAGTGCTAAAACTCAATCATTAAAAGCAGAATGTACCAAACTAAACGAGCAGATCAACAACATTAGAGAAGCCAGTACCATCTCAGTAAACAGCGTTTCTAAAATGGAGGGCGAGTTGCAATCACGTAGAAATGATCTTAATCATGCAAAAGAACAATTAAAAACAAGTCAAGAAGAAAACAAGCGACTTAATGATGAGTGTGAAGAACATACACGCGATTTCAGCGAGTTGTGGCGCGATAATAATTTCCATGTCACTCAGCATAGCGCATTTTCTGGATGAGCTAGAGACATTGAAGGGAAAAAAATACCCTTGGTGTGAATTCGGCTAGCAAATCCACGGACACGAAAGAGGGCGGGGACGCAGAGTTGAAGCAATTCACCTTTCCAGAGTTTCCATTCATCATCAGACCTCGTATGACGTCATAATCAGCTCAGCGCGTGTATGATGACGTCATAATTATTACGTCACAAAGGGTTCCATATAGACCGTCACCAACTCTCAAATGGTCCGACACGTCGTATGAATTGTAAATCTTTGTACGTCTTTGATATTTAATAAACATGCTGTTGAATATGTTGAAACTAATTTGGCTGGGCGTTGTTGCTGCCTTAGGCAGCAACAGCGCCCAGTCAAATTAGTTTCAAAATATTCAACAGCTTACCTGTGTAGTTTTTTTGGAAATTGATAGTTAGGGTGTTCAGAGATCGATCGATCCCAATACGAGCGAGGTGTGGGTGGAGCTTAGCTAGAGATGGGCGGGGCATAGCTAAAACCGGAAAGGTCCATTAAGTGTTATATTTGTCAGTTGTGTTTTTACCAGTATTATAGTCATGATAGGTTTCATCCATGAGCTAAATATAGCAGATTGTACGTGTGATCTTTAGAATATTTATGACATGAGGGCGTGTCATGTTTTTGAAGTAGGTGGCGTATGTGACGGATCTATGACGGGTCATAGTGCGAAATATTATGTTGGGTATTTTTGGCATAATTCGATTTGAAAGACAATTGCTGCCTCTGGCAGCACGGTCTTCCAATCCAGTCGGGGTAAAAATGTTTAACAGTATGTTTTATTCTGTTTTCTCAACACGTTAGATTATTTCTATGCTGTACTGTACTAGACATTGATACTTAAGCCGGCTAAACCCTTTTCATTCTGAAGTGGAACAAACAGGTTCCATGGGATTATGACTTGAGGCCTGTTGAGTATTTAGGAAATTATCTGACTGAAAGTTGCTGCTGCCCATGGCATAAACACTTTCATTCCGGTTGTTGTCAAAATAATCATCATGTTTTCATTGTATTTCAGTAGCCATGTTATCACCATGAATAAAGAATGAATTCGTTAAGAATTCGTATTTAATTTTAATGCATAAATATATGTAGCAAGTAATAGCACGTTTTTAGAAATGTTCTTTAGAAATAGTTCGACAAACAGAGTTAGAGATAAAGAGATAGATAGATAGTAGACCGAGATTTAAGCCAGAATAGTAGATAGATATAGCGTTATTAGTTTGTATAGAAATTTAATTTGTGTATAGAGTCAATTTGAAATCAATAAAAGTTGAAGTTATTTATTGTTTGAAGGGCCGTCTGGTTGAATACTATTGAAGGGTATACACACATTTTCGGATGTCACCACATCCTGGCTATTTCTAAAGTGTAGCAGAGTTATTGTCGCCCAGCTACACCCCCGCGTTTCCAGAAAGGTGGAAATTAGCATCGCAACAGCAGTCTAGTTCCTGACTTCTCTCCTTTCCGAAGGTATTGCTTCCTCAGGTTCAGAGGCGGCAACGCCGCTGGCTTCACAATGGCTCTGAATGAAGTGGAGACCAGGAGTGAAGCTGATGGCAGCAGGCTCAGCTGCGGTTTCAGTTCTCTTCAATTTTAGTTGTTAATATGCCCATTGCCCCAGCGGTGGTGTATAAGAATGGGGACGATCCGAGTCGACCCACTTAGGAAAGTAGAGCGCACTGGCAGTGGGTCAACAACGAGTGGATGCGACATAAATTTAAGGATTTTGCCTGGTTTTACCCGCAGCACGGACTACGCTCGCTCTCGCAAAATGATTCATCATACGCTTTATATAGGGCCGCAAGAGAGGGTCACGTGACTCATTCATCCTCGGCAGGCGAAGCCTGTTCTGAGGTTTTGCTGATACGGCACACCACTCCTGCGTGCGCCGGTCGTGGGCTTCATTGTAGGATGTTCAGGCTCGGCAGCTGAGAGGAGAATTCTCAATTTCTTGTGCCATTTTTCTCATTATACATATTAGCGAAGATCTGATGGTAATTTCAGTAACAACAGGAAGAGATAACTCGAACAGTATCAAAATTGTTCAGCTAACTCGGTAAATAAAAGAAATGGCATCATCTTCACTGTATGTGCACAACGGTTAACCATACCAGCCCCTTGATAATTCGTATGTGCCTAACAAGATGCCGGCTCTCGTTATACATATACTCGAAACGGACCAGTATATATATATATATATAGAGAGAGAGAGAGAGAGAGAGAGAGAGAGAGAGAGAGAGAGAGAGGGAGGGAGGGAGAGAGAGCGATGGGGTGGGAGGGAGGGAAGGAGGGAGGGAATGAGAGTCACCATGCACACTGGTCGTACCGGCCGAGCGTTTTATTAACCCGTGTGGACCAGTGCTGGACTATGGAGGAAACTAGCATATGTCTCACGCAAACCGGCTATACTATTAATTACAGAAAGTATATCCGCGTGTTTATTTAACATCGATCATCGCACGAACAGCTGTGTCTTATCACAAAACATCGGGTACAGTGTCCATACTGTCCAAATTCGTGTCCATACTTTGTTTGACTATTATCGCCAACCATTAGACATTATTCTGGACATTTAGTTTCGATGACAAATATGGTAGAAGAATCAGAATTATGCTGTTTCATGACAACACATTCTATCTCTGTACCAGAAGGGCAGTTTTCTCGGACCTAGAAAGCAAACAATAGACTGATTCATTTGTAGGTATGCTCCATTGGTTTCTACCCACGCCTCTCCCATTTCTACATATGCCCGGCCATTTCGCGCTATGCCCGCACTTTCTATGCGAGTTTCACTAGAGTTTAACACTTTGAACATGTAATAACCGAAATCTCAATTTCAAGCTAGCTATGTATGTAAGCAACAGCGTCCAGCCAAATTAGTTTCAAGATATTCAACTGACGGTATAATAAAATGTAAATTCACAAAATACAACCAATTTAGAGGCATGCCGTCGGGCCTTTCTATGTTCGTGATAGAACTACGCCCATCGTACACTATATTTTGTTTGAATTGACTTTCATTAACCTTTAAATATGCACCTTATTATTTATTTTAAACACTTGATCGAGCAACATGCTCGAGCTACCGGCCCGGAGAGCGAAAATTCGGATCTTTTCTAGAACATTGTTTATTGAAGCAGCTGCTGGCGAGTGCAGTTGTTTCTTCTATCGACCTTGTTGTTGATCCTCTGAACAAGAGAAGCCGAAATAAATAACCTATTTACAACTGCAACTATTCTGTTGAATATTTTGAAACAACGTTGACTACCATGTTGCCACTGGTACTACTACTGCCGCTGCTGCCCACACCACGGCGGTGGCGGTGGTGGTAGTGGTGGTGGTGGAGGTGGTGGTGGTGGGGGCGGCAGTGGTGGTGGGGGTGGTGGGTGGTGGGGGTGGGGTTGGTGGTGGTGGTTGTCGTGGTGATGGCGGCGGTGGTGCTGATGGTGGTGGTGGTTGTTGTTATTGTTGTTGCTGTTGGTGGTGGTGGTTGTGTTGCTGATGGTGGTGGGCGGGGTGGGCTGATCGTGGTGGTGGTTGTGATTGTATTGGTGGTGGTGGTGGTGTCGGTGTTGGTGGTTGTGGTGGTGCTGACGGTGGTACTGATGGCGGCGGTGGTGGTGGTTGTAGTGGTGGTGGTGCTGGTAAGTTGTTGAATATTTTGAAAGTAAATTGACCGGGCGATCTTACTGCTTATGGCGGCATCAACGTCCAGTCAATTTACTTTCAAAATATTTTGCATAATGTTTATTAAATAGTAAAGTCATACAATTCGTACAACTTGACGGTCTATTAAGCGATTATAAGAGAAAAACTGATTGCACACTGCGCGCTAATAGACCCTTCCATTTTAGCTATGCTCCGCCCATCTCTAACTAAGCTCCACCCACACATCGATCGGGTTGGGATCGATCGATCTCTGAACTCCCTGACTAGCAATTTCCAGAAAGCCATACGTGTAAGCTATTGAATATTTTGAAACTAATTTGACTGGTTGATCATTGATGTCGGTTTAAACGGATTTTATTTTTGTTCTAATGGAAGCACGCAAAGATATGTGGCTTATAACGCAGTCTTTCATACGCATGCACATATAATACGTTGAAAACTTAAATAATCCTCGTCTATAACCCGTCCACCACCTGAGTCAACTTAGCCTGACAATTTTTCTCCAAATATTACGTGGCCACTCGAGGACTGTTAAAAAATGTAATAAGTTGTTGTTGTTTCCCTACCACGATTGAAAATTGATTCAGTGAAATTTGTACGACTCTGGCGATCGTTACACGCGGTCGGGTTTGTTTCAAAGCGCTACAAGTTAATTTTAGATGTTGGAGTAATAACAACAACCGATTGCCCTTTGCGCGGTACGTCGACGCTTGTACATCGTCACGGGTAAAAACGCCGAGATTCGGAAATTTAATGATCAATCCGTTAGACTAGCAGAGTCGTCTTCCACAAGTGTGGTTACGATATAGCTTGACCATTTAGAATCTCCCATGATTGAACGAGTTCCCAGAGTCAGAAAAAGGGGTGTCCAGACATGCAACCCGTCAATAAACATTATGCTAATTACCCGTACGCACACCTAATTGGCTGCCAGGAGGCATGTGACCTAACGCGGCGAGAGGGGCTTCAGGATCGAACGAAGTCCAAGGTAAAGACGTGTCCAGACATGCGACCTGTCAATAATCATTACGCTATGCATTAACCCTTGACAATGAGCATTATGCTAAGTACCCTTAAGCGCACCTCATTGGATACCTGGAGACCCGTGATTTAACGAGGGGGCGGGGCTTCTTCATCGAACGAGTTCCAAGGAAAAGACGTGTCCAGACATGTAACCTTGTCGTCCGTAATTGCGTAATGCATTAACCCTTAAGGCTTTGGCATGGCTCCAAGAGATCATCCTTAATAACACCCATTAACCCTCGTCAATCAGCATTGCACTAATTACGGTTAAGCTTGCAGTGGTAGAATCCTGGAGGGATGTGACTTCACGAGGGGGCGGGGCTTCGCGATCGAACGAGTTCACAAGAAAAGACGAGTTCAGACATGTAACCTGTCAATCCTCCTTAATTACCCAGTCATTAACCCTTGTTAATCATTACGCTAATCACCTTTAAGCTCACCTCATTGGATAACAGGAGGCATGTGATTTAATGAGGTGCGGGGATTATGGTTACCATCTACATCTAACATCCAATCAAAACGGGGTCGCATTTTTTCACACCTTTCCAAAAGGCGGTGAGATCAAAGAAAAAAAGGTGATACTGATGCAAATGAGTTGGTTGCTCTGACACAGCAATGACTTTTGAAAGGTGACTATAACGCCCCTCCTATACTAGGATCGTTATCAGTTTTAATGAATGGGCATCTACTACCCCACGCTAGATATAATTTGTTGAGATACATGGAACTTATAATATCAAAACCAATAGACGAATTTATTTCCAGCTACTCCCGCCCATTCCATTTTTTTCCCGTGTTGGAATCGATCGAACCATAAACTCCCAGAATCACATTTTCTAGAAACATATACACTGTTAGGCAAGCTGTTGAATATTTTGAAACTAATTTGACTGGGTACAGTTTATTCCGAAGGCAGCAACAGAGCCCAGTCATATTAGTTTCAAAATATTAACCAGAATAGGTATTAATTAATAAAGACATAAAATTCGTACACATGACAGATTTAAAAGTTCACAACGGACTTAGCTACGGCATTTTGATTGTGACGTCAGCGTACATGTGACGTAATTCTTTATAGCATCATAAAATTGAGCGACAGACTGGATTCATCAATTCCTGTCTGTTGGACCCCGCACCGCATTCGTTCTCAACTGTGAATAACCAAACCAATGTTTGTACCAATATGTATTCCGGCCCCCTGGGAAGCAGTTGGTCAATCTCTGGCCAAAACCAGCGGTTTTTGTTACCGCCAAATGATATATAATATGGTTAACGCCTCTCGTAATTTCTACAATAACCTCGAATCTTTCATATAGAGCCATAATAACTGCACGCAAGGACAATGACTGTTGCTAGACAGACAGGTAACTATTTGCCAAAGATACTAGCTGAACGCGCAATGTCAAAACAGTATAACAACCCTGAAAACGCATGTTACCGGGCCGGTACTGGGCCAGTATCGAGCCGCATCGGCCCGTTACTGACCCACCTTGAGTCCAGTAACCTGCGTTATCAGGGAAATGGGATGTTGCCTCTTTCTAGTAACGCAGTTCAGTGGGCTGGAAAATTAAACTGGTATAACTAACTATGGTTATAATTCGGTGGCCGTGTTGTGCGTAGTCCTGGCGTGTTAATGTGCTTTGGTACTGTATAACAACTATACAACACACATTGTGGAAACCGTTGAGGTCTAAGATACGGAATCTGAAATATCCAAGACGGTACTACAAGACGGGAACACAGATGCCCATTGCGAGAGCGCAGTTTCCACCGAAGATCAGTTAGTCTAAGAATTCATGAATCCATTTCCACACACAATCATATGACGTCATAATCAACTACGCGACGTGTATGCTGACCTCATAATCATGACGTCATGAATGCTTCGATTAAGACCATCTTTGACGCTTAATTGACCGACACGTTGTACGAATTGTATGTTTGTGTTATTTTGTGTACATGCTTTTGCCCATTTTGCACCCAGTCAAATTAGTTTCAAAATATTCAATAGATTACCTGTATAGTTTTCTGGAAATTGATAGTCAGGGAGTTCAGAGGTCGATCGATCCCAACACGAGCGAGGTATAGGTTAAGCTGAGCTAGAAATGGGCGTGACATAGCAAAAACTGGAAATGTCCATTGCGTGTTAGAGTTGAGAATTGCTAACACTAGAACTAACTACTAGGTACTGTGATCTGCCGTTTTCCAGCTAAGAGTAAGAGCCAATAGGGCTCACTTCGTATATACTACGACAACACAACTCTTATACAACAGCTACTACCATATAACTGCTATGCAATGACTACGACGATATAACTGGTATATGCTATACTTACCAGAGCATGTGTTCTAATGGATGAATCCAATCTGTCACTCAAGTATTGACGTCATAATCAATTTCATCAAATATAGGTCGACGCCCAATCATAATTGACAGACAATACTCCGTCAGGAATCACGACAAGTCCGTCCCGTGTATACATTGTATACGCTTACCATGTAATACGTTTTAACTGGACTGGCAGCAAAAGCACCCAGTCAAATTAGTTTCCAAATATTCAACAGATTAGCTTAATAGCTACTACTGTGAAATTAGGATTATGGAAAGTCAGGATTTAGAGTTTATAAATCGATCGTAACACGCGCAAAGCATTGACGTAGATTAACCAGTGATGGGTGGGGCATAGCTAAATGTGGAGTCAACCATTAACTAATTTGACTTCAGCTTTTAAATTAATTGCTGCTTTAGGAGTAACATTTTAATATTTAATATGAGCACAGCCCTGGTCTACTTGCTAGTGCTCGAGAATCGGTGCAATTCGTACAGCAACGCATAGTCCGTCTTCAAATAATCGTTCGTGACGGACTTATCTACGTCATTCATGATGTCATAATGACGTCATTCAGTATGATGCCTTCCTTCACGTAGTTGATTATGACGTCGTATGATGGATGGATACAGTGAAAAGGTTCATTATTAATACAGTGTTACCTTACAGCAACATCAATTCATACAAAAATGCATACACACGTTAGACACGCATTAGAGGGTGAGGGTGGGGGTTGATGTGGAGGGGGGTGGGGTGGGGGTAGGTGCGCAGGCTCGTACGCACGAACAAACGCCCGCTGGCACGCATACACATATATACGTATGTATCGGGTGACCTAAAAATGTGCCTAAATTTGACGCGTGATTTCTATTAAATTTGTATTGAATTTCAAAAAAAAATGTAACCATTCTTTAGATATACGTCCATTTCAACTTTCTATGTTAGTTTGTTGACAAAAACAGAAATATCTAACAATAGGGTGGCATGCTGGAGACACGTCTGGGATGAAAGCGCGGGTTTGAAATGTGATGTTGTAATGTCCGAGTCGTTGTCACACATTTCAATCAAATCCTTGAATTGGATAATCTCAGTATCCCAGGGGCATACGCATTTCATTCCACGAGGACAACTAGTCATATATCATTGTATTACGGGAATGTGATGAAGCCATAACTGAGTCAGGTTTTAATGAAAAGGTGGACTGGCGCAAGGATATTGAGGAAATTTTCCGGTAAAGGTGGACGGAATTGTCCGATAATAGGCTACTGCAAAAAAGCAATCACCAGGATCTAACCAACGAAGATCAGGTAACAGTAGGCCAAGAACAGCGGGGTTATGTGGCAGATAATATTGTACTGCAAAAAGATCGGCCAAGAGCACATACATCTCAGAGCATGTGGCATTAGCAGCGGTCAATCTTCAGTTAAAATGCTTGCGAAGCCGTCTAACTTGACAGCGTGCAGAAGAATTCGAATATTAAGGTCTGACTGCAATGTCAGGCAAAGATGTGAAAAAGCTCGCGTTCACATATGGAAAATACTTTATTGTTTTAGATAACAAAATGCAGTTATATTGTTGTGATCCTGGCTGTAAAGTTAAAAGAGGTGGAAATAGATTCCCGAAAGAAGCAGATATGCTATGTAAGTTGCCAATAGCCGTGAAAGAATCTATACGGTGACCGCAAACTGTGGATGTCGAGATCGACTGAACTCGTTTACAGCGCTCACATAGGCCTACATATATATATATATATATATAAAATTCCCTGCGAAACTCATGGTGGAACATGAGGTTGTCCAGGACATGTTCACGGATTGGGACAATGTGTTACACGATCGAAACACTGGCAACAACTGTGCATAGTCAGACAGCAGAACCGTCTCCGATAAGGATGCGATTTGTTCATGTATTTGACAATAAAATATCAGAATATAAATTTATTTAAGCATACATGTTAGAGTTTCTTTAAACCACTCCGGCAAGATACGAATAAGTACAAACTTGCGTAATGTCAAATACGACCGCATTAGAGAGGATGCCTCACAATGCGCCAACGCCGCCTGGCGGCTGTTGCAGCTGTGCGACCCATTGAAGTCCAGTGCGTATCTTCTTAGAAATCGCACGCCAAATTTCGGCGCGTTATATATATATATATATATATATATATATATATATATATATATATATATATATATATATATATCTTAATAGCGAACGAAGTGAACATATATAGATAACATGTACGTATGTGTATTGAGGAAAAATTAACAGAAAATGAGACAGGGAACCAGGCTAAAATACATATACCATGCGATTGAGAAAGCTTCGTTTCCGGCCGCGAGCTTTTTTTTAGTTCCGGTTTCGGCTTATGAAATAGCTTTTGTGGTTTCTTCATGGGCCCCCGTTGCATTATGGGATATGGTTCTTCATTATGCGTATCTTCCTCTCGTTGTTTTAAGGAAACCTACTGCGCATTTTCAATGTCCAAAATTTGTGTGATATTATTATCACGAAATAGCGTACATTTACTGTAGAATGTAAAGCGATTAAATGGTCTGACGCAGACCAGATAAAAGCTTTATTTATTCCTATGTATGCGTTTGTAAATGCAATATGCAATATGAGGTTTGGTTGACTGTCTCGTATTATTTTAACACTCATGGCCGCGGAAAGTCGTTGTTGTCAATGTCGTATGTATTTAGCAAAGATAGCGGGAAATTTAAGGCCGGGTACCACGCCATTCGCAGCCGGATGGAATGTACATTTCATATATTTACTATAGAGAGATTATATTATTATAGAGACATGCATTAATTCCCGTTTCTTGTAGCTTATGTCTGGATAAACGCGATTAAAAAATTCTAGCAGACGATATTTCATTATCATGTCATAGTTACTATGAACTTGTTTGTATTTCCCCCAAATAGCGAGGAGTACCGCGATACGTCGGTACAAATTGTATAACGTCATTGGACTGGCGCAACTATTTTAATGGTGTAGGCCCGGTAAAAGATGCAATATGCTGGCGGATATCACTGACAATGGGCAGAGGCATTCTTGTGAATATCGTGGACTGGATTTACCAGAATGTCCTCCACGCATGACGAAAAATGTGCTTCAAAATACTATAGATGGCATACGTATTTAGGACATTACGCCCCTATACAAATTCGTCCTATAGATTTAAGCAATAAATAGTGTCTACGTTCGATTATAGGCAACGCCTAATTTCATATTAGAGAATCACGGTGCCTATCAACTAAGTTATTAGCCTTAATATTGAATAATAAAGATATGAATTTGACTATTATAATCAGCGCTATCTGAATAAACCAAAAGACATTTGCGGACTTCAGAGAAGAGGTGTCAACAGGATAAGATATATGTAAAAATGTGTACATGTACATGATGTATGGGTGTTAATAATAATAATAATAATAATACTAATAATAATAATAATAATAATAATAATAATAATACAAGTGAATAATAGTAATGGTATTGTTGTTGGTATTATAATTATTAAACATAATAATAATAATAATAATAATAATAATAATAATAATAATAATAATAATAATAATAATAATAATGGTGGTTACAATAATTACACATGATAATAATAATGATAATAATGATGATGATGATAATAATAATAACAATAATACATGTAAATAATAGTACGGTGTCAATAATATTTTTTTGTTATTGTTGTTGAGCATAATGAAAATAACAATGCCTCAATACTACTACTACTACCACTACTACTACTACTACTACTACTACTACTACTACTACTACTACTACTACTACTACTACTACTACTACTACTACTACTACTACTACTACTACTAATGATAACAATAATAATAATAATAATAATAATAATAATAATAATAATAATAATAATAAATATAGCCGCAAGCTGCGATTCACCGGAGGTGGGGTGGGGGTGTGGGGGGGGGTGTCGGTCGGTTGGGGTTGCAAGCGGCTAGCACCACGGTTGCTAAAGCGAGAACCTTATCTTATCTTATAGGTGGCTTAGAACCAAAATAGACCTTTAGATTTGATAAAGTTAGATCAAAGCTGTCAATTTTATTGAATTATGTGAGGTAACAGTAGGAATCTTATTTATCTGCTCAGTCTACCCATTGTTGAATGCTGTTTTGAATAACAAACAATAATGTGTCAACAACGGCTGTAAAAATATTAATACAACATTATTTTAGTTGCCCTTACTACATAAAGGCCATCTACCAACTCTCGCGATACGCTGTGGAACATTTTCAGTATATATAGAAAATAATAATTAGTTACCTCTAATAAGAAGAGGGAAGGAAGGTGGTGTCATATTTAACATGTAGAACATACTACGCCTGCTAAGGTCCTATAAATATGTAACCCAGCAGGCACATGAAGTTAGTTCAACGTTGAATCCATGTTGAAATCACGCCATGACGTGATTTCAACGTGGATTCAACGTTGAAACAACGTCATGTGCCTGCTGGTAAGGTATTAAACATTAGAAACATAGTAATTTTAAGTTTAAAATTAAAATGAATAAATATTGAATTATTTTTTAATTACCCCCCTTGAAAAAATATATGAGATGGTAGTCTAATTTGTATAACTCCGAACCTGGTTGTTACAGAAATGGTCAGACACCTTCGAAACTGTGATATTCGGAATCAGCATCACCAAAAACCGATGTAACGTTATTTTCCTTGTGAAAACCCTGCAATAACGCTGGTTGCCATGTACAACATTTTGGTTAATGCATTTCCAATGGCATAATTGCATTTTGATGCGAAAATTGTAATATCCCGGGAACGGCTAGGGATATTCAAGTTCTGTAAACTGTTCCCTTATTATAAGTGTTGATAATAGTTTAGCCAGATTAGTGTTTTATAATAGTTTTGCCAGATTAGTGTTTTATAATAGCTTAGCCACTTTAGGACCACCTTATTATAAGTTTTGACAAAAGTTTAAGCCAGATTAGTGTTTTATAACAGTTTTGCCAGATTAGTGTTACATAATAGCTTAGCCACTTTAGTGTTTTAGTGCAAATAATCTAGGAAATATGGCCTCCAACAGAAATCAACAAACGTAAGTTTTTATTGTAATATATATACTGTAATAATGTTTTTGTTTTGCTTTCAATATAATATATCTTCGTAAACAGACACCATATCTTCCAATCTTGTTTTTTAACCACACACACGCACATGCGCACACACGCACATACACACACACACACACACACACACACACACACACACACACACACACACACACACACGCACAGACACACACACACGCGCGCGCACGCACCTGTCCACTATGAATCCAGAGGATAACAGGCCACAGACCAGGAGCTAGACAGAGTTACACCCAAAGTCCACACCCACACCAATACAAACCACACAATCAGTCAACCCCACAGAAGAACACACAACTACAACGCACAACCCAACAGCAACCACCCCGCCGTCACCACCACCACCACAACAATCGGCCACTTCTGCAGCCACTACTAACACCACCACATTAACAACAAAAGCACACACGGATGCAGAAACACAGACACGCCTACCACCAATCTTCAGCAAAGCCGATTTAGAGCACCCTGTCAACCAACAGCACGAAAACACATTTCAGCAACTATACAAATCCCTATACAAAACAGAACAACTGCAGCACCACATACAGAACATAGAACATGCCATCAAGAACAACACACATATCGTTAAGCCAGACATAGCACTAGCCATCGTAGACCCCAACACAGAAACCACTGCAGAGATCGACTCGATCTTAAAAGCCGCGGCTAACAGCATCCAACACGCAATCCTAGAACATTACTACAAAAAACTACACTACCACAAACAGCAAGCACACATAATTGAAGGGAATATGTTAGACTCACACACATACGAAGCGGACAGAGCTGTTGCTAAGGCACACAGGATAGCTGCTAAGTTCGCCACAACCAGCATAAAGACACAAAACAAACACAAACAGGACACACAATGACACACACAAACAAAGCACACAAAACCCAGTCATGCGAAAGGCAAACATCCCGCCTTTGATGGATCTACAACATCAAATAAACCACACGCAGAAGCAAGCACGCCCAGCACAAAACGCACCTACAGAGAGACGCCACAGACCACCGCTGTTGCCAACACCTCAACCAGCACAAAGACAACACACAAAGCAAAACCCACATACATACACAAGACCACAAACACCACAGAACAACCAAACCACAACTCAATGGTTTAGACCTACACAGCTCAAACAGCAACCACAGATCAACACAGAGAGACAACCGAGGAGTAACCCACTTCCCCTGCCAAAAAACTGGGGAGCACCACACATACAGAACAAACCACATTCACCACAAACCACCTTCAAACCAGGGCAAGTTGGACCAACACAAACATCACAAACCAACCGCCACTACACAAACAACCGACACTTTATAATACCCTACTCAAGACAACCACCTCCCATCCACCACGCACATCCATCACCACCAAGAGAGCAGATGTACCTTCCCAGAACACAACCTATCACACACTCAACACACCAACCCAGAACCCAACCCATCCAAACAACATCACAGACAAGTACAAGCACACCACAAACCAAATCATATGCCGAAGCCATAAAACAATCCAAAAACGAAAATGTGAAAAAACTACTCTTAGAAATAATCGGCCAATTAGACGTTTAACATCAGGTACACAACTACAAAAACGCAGAAAACAACGCATCATCAACAAACAAAAAACAACACCAGATATTGTCGTTAACCTGTCCAACCACAAACTTACCAACACAGAAAATTCCATTCTAAACAAAGGCCTTTCATTTGTACCCACACCACACCACATATCACCAGACACACAAATACATTGCATAGATCAATTCATCAGGAAGTTAGAATGCAAATACTACTTTTACAGCAACAACCTTGAAAAACCCACAGCACCATCCAAATTCAAACTACCCTCAGAATGGAGACCAAGCACAACACCCAATGCCATCAACAAACTCCGGTCATCACTCACCAAGCTTATCACCAACCCACCCGACAAGTCACCACGATCCAAGATCACACACCATGAGAAAACAGCCCTCAAAACATTAGCTAATAACACAAACATAGTCATCAGACCAGCAGACAAAGGCTCCGCAATAGTCATTCTCAACAAAACAGACTACATTGCAGAAGTACACAGACAACTTACAGATGTCGCATACTACACCAAACTCAGTGAAAATCTCACTTTAGAATATAAAGACATCATAGATGCATACATTGACGAACTTCTAATCACCGGAGCCATCACAGGACAGACACACAGATATCTCACCGAATTCAAAGTCAGAACTCCACGCATCTACATTAACCCTAAGATACACAAAGGCAAAATACCACCACCCGGACGCCCGATTGTATCCAACTGCGATGGCCCCACGTCACGCATTAATGAATTCACAGACCACCTACTAAAAGACTCGGAAAATGATATCCCAAATCTACTACAAGACACCACTGCATTCATCCAACATATAGAAAACACTACAGTGGATGCTGGCTCAATCCTATGCACAATGGATGTCAGATCACTATACACAAACATCCCACACGAAGAAGGCGTACAGATTGTCACAGAACATTACAGACATACACTTGAAAAAACAAACACAAACAACAATAACCACACACCTGCACACATCTACCCAGACGAATTGGCCCAAATAGTGAGATACATTCTTACAAAAAAACAGCTTCCAATTCAATGAAGACTACTACATACAAACACATGGAACAGCCATGACTACTACATACAAACACATGGAACAGCCATGGGAGCCAAGTTTGCTGTCAAATATGCTAACATTTACGTGTACACCATAGAAAGCAGAATGTTATCAACATGGATGGGCAGCACTCCATCTCACTTAGTTAGATACATAGATGACAGATTTTTCATTTGGAACACCAGTGAGAACGAACTACTTGAATTTCACGCACACATGAATAAAGAGCATCCCACAATAAAATTTGACTTGGAATATTCAACAGAAAAATCCCATTTTTGGACACAATGGTATACAAAGAAGATAACAAGCTTAAATTGGACCTATACAGAAAACCTACAGACAAACAACAGTATCTTCACAAACAATCAAGCCACCCTAAAAACACAAAACATTCCATAATCTACAGCCAAGCATTAAGATACAAACGCATCATCACAGATCCCACTAGATTAAAACAACGCACACAGGAACTCACAGATGCATTCATCCACCGGGGATACAAAGAGACAGAAATTAAAGCCATCATAGAAAAAACCGAGAACACACAGAGAGAAGACATTCTTTGCAAACAACCCACACAAAAACAGCCTAGGCCAGCTTGCATACTACAATACCACCCATCATTAGAACACATAGGAAAATCCATTCGGACCTACTGGGAAAAGTACATCTTGTCTTCACCAATCTTAGCACCAATTTTTCCCAACTACCCAGTAGTAGCATTCAAGAAAAATAAAAGCATTAGGGACCACCTAGTCCACTCTAGCCTAATTAAAATAAAAAATCCAGATGCTAACAATAAGATCGTACCGACACCAGATGACACTCACGACATAGTAGGGACACTCCAACAATGCAACAACAGCAATTGCATCACATGCAAACAATACATGAACACTGCTGACAAATTCACTAGTTACGTCACTGGTAAAGACTACAAAATCAACACACAAATGAGCTGCAATACCACCAACATTATTTACCTCATAGAATGCAAACAATGCAGCTCTCAATACATAGGAGAAACAAGTCAAACACTCAGCAAACGACTCACACAACATATCCATGCAATCCGACACCAAACAGACACGAGAATCTCATGGCATTTCAACCATCCAAGACATTCTATGAAAGACATCACGATAAGACCAATTGAACGAATTTTTACAGATAACAAAAAACTAAGATTAAACAGAGAACATTACTGGATCAAAGAACTCAAAACGATGCACCCGTTCGGAATAAACAAAAAAGCATAACACACTCACTCACTCACTCACACACCCACCCACCCACCCACCCACTCACTCACTCACTCACTCACTCACTCACCCACTCACTCACTCACTCACTCACTCACTCACTCACTCGCTCACTCACTCACTCCCTCACTCACTCACTCCCTCATACACTCACTCACTCACTCACCCACCCACCCACCCACTCACTCACTCACTCACTCACTCACTCACTCACTCACTCACTCACTCACTCACTCACTCACTCACTCACTCACTCACTCACTCACTCACTCACTCACTCACTCACTCACTCACTCACTCACTCACTCACTCACTCACTCACTCACTCACTCACACACTCACTCACTCACACATAGGATGTTTGACCGAAGTTTGCAGACTGGCAGATATGCATAGGTAACTATGTAAATACCTGGGTCAGCGTTTTTAAATACTCGCTCCGATAAATCAAATCCAGAAACTATCGGCCCCGAATTGCGTCATTTATCAGCAAATCAAGGAAATAGATGACATTGCACATATTTGCAATATCAGACATGTTGTAAATATCCGTATCTGGATCTGATGGTCTTGGGGAAGTAGCTAGCCTCAAAATCATAAGTTCCGACCGAGAATGATGTTTGCAGATGACCTCTGATCTGGCGAGCCTTGAGACCCTCTTCTGTATATATCTTTAATGAATGCATCTTGTATGATTGTGACGTCATTCAAATATGTTTTAGTATTAATACAGCATCGTTCATATTTAGCCTCTGTATTAAGATTAGCATTTTAATGTAGGACCAGCGTACCTGTCCAATGCGAGTGGTATTTTAATATAGGCCCGAGGTTGGTCGCATTAAGCAATATTTATGCGGTGCGCTTTGTAATAAACCTTGTACTTGTTTACGTTTCATTGTGTATCCGAATAGCAGCAGTCCTTACTAGTCTGTGCTATTTAAATGTAATATTTATCAGTGAGTACGCAGACGCACTAACTCCATGTATGATTTTTGTAGGCATAGATAGGAAGGATAGAATGAAGGAATAAATGAAGGACAGGACAAACAGACGGACAGTCCGAGTACAGGACGAACACCTTTGTATACAGGCAGTAATAATAGGAATTGACAAAATAACATGATCGTGTTGGGATCGTGGATAAGCATGAATATATTTTCATAATTAGTTGAAGGAAGTTATTTTGAAAATATAATGACTGAATTAGTTACTGCGCTTACCTGATAAAGAATAGTTATCCAATTTCACTATTATATGGAGATAGAATCCAGTCACAGATATATCTAGGTTTGAGTTGGAACGTGATCTTGGTGTCCGGCATTGTTGTTACCCATATTGCACCAGTCGATAGCTAATTGAGTAATAGCACAATTTAGGACTAAAACTCTTTTCTTGTCAAATAGTACATTCTCGAGTGTCTTGGCTACGGATCGGCAAGGCCTTGATGGGCGAAAGGCACATAGCACTTGTAATGAAGTGCATGTGCGTTTGATCTATCAAGTCTTGTGAGATTTTATCTTGAAGACGTATTTTGTAAGAAAGCAATAATCCCCAAGTTTACTCAAATTGGGGGTTAAACTTGGGATTTCCACGAAACTAATAGTCATCGTCGCCTGACCGTTTTCTCACCCACTTGCTACGTGCTTGTGCCGTAGGCCAATCCAAAATGGCGGATGATGAGTGTTAACCATCCGAAATATCCCTTATGATTAGTAATATCCCTTGTGTTATGTAATTGAGATCGGCAACGAGAAAGTTAATGAGTTGTCAAAACAATTCCTGAACGTAGTTTGAACCGATTTTATCCGCGGTTCAAACGACTGATGAGTTGTTAAAGCAAGTTTTGTTGTAGTTAATTGTCAAGTGCTCATCAGCTTTGACACCCACCGGCGACGTAGGTAGTCTTCTGAGAACACTTTGGGAAGAGATCAAAATAGCAGTTGATTGGTCCGTATTAATGATGACCAATCAAATTCTACAAGTTCTCTTCTAGAGTGTCGCTGAGCCATCAGGGGAAATTCCCTGTTTTAGCTATATAAGCAGAAGACGACTAGAATCGTGATCACTTTTACCATCTAATGATCCTGAGCTTAGACGTGTTAGTATCTGTTCAGTAAATCTTCTATAGTTTTCATCTTCGTAAGTTATTATCAGATATATAGTATACATAGAATAAGTCTTTATTCGTATCTTTTATAAGGTCATCAATTAATACCTTATTACCAAATTCTCATATGTTACAAGTTGTGTTATATCAAGAATATAATATCTTTCGTAATTCTTACGAACGTGTTCTGCGTTATTGATTCTAAACTGTGACCGAGAGAGAAAGATCATCCTTTCTCCCGAACCTGAGAAATCTCCTCAGTCAGATTGGGCCGTCATCTTATAGTAAGTTCTCGTCTTAGAGGAGTGGAAAATCTTCAACATTAATAGGTTCGCTAACAATTTAATTTCATCGGTCTATGGGTGCATATAGTATCTACGTGCATGCACAATTTTATCACTGAGCCCCATAGAAGTATATGTTTCAGCACTCTGCCCAAAAATTACATATTGAGGATTTTCGCGAAAACAACTACATGGACCAAAAATGTGTTTTAAGTCAAGACGCGGGTTACATAGTTTTAAAAGACTGCCAAGTTTCAAGTAGATCAGCCTAAAACTCTGGGAGAAAACGTGATTCAAGTTTCCAAAATTTCCCCATCCATTGCCTATGGAGATATTTCGGGCCACGGAATATCTAAGATAGCCGGCAGATCGGTTAGTTTCACACGTTCAAAACTAGCAAATTTGACACAGAACATAATTTTACCTATGTATACCAATTTTCACTGTCAACTTCCCTCAAATAAAAAAGTTCAAAATGGCCGCCGAAATACTCAAATGGCAATGGCCAATTACAGCCAGATTTTAGAGATACCGATCTCTTCTCATCAGGTTTGACTTGACCCATGGACATCATAATATTCCAAATATTTCAGAAAAATCAGTCCATTAGTCTCAGACAAAAACACCATCTTGCATGTTATGACGTCACCAAGATGGCCGCCGTAGACATGAGCCAATCAAGTTCCCTTGAACAATTTTGATTCCTGGCCTAACTCAGATACGGATTTTTAAGTTTCTCATCAATCGTCCTGGTGATTTCAGAGAAGAAAATGTTTTATTACTCTGCAAAGTAATTTACAGATTTATGACATCATCAAGATGGGTGCTAAACCACTGTCCGAATCAGGTTTTCTTGAACAGCTTTTAATCGGACCCATAACTATTATTCATTCTGAGTTTTAGCCACATCGGCCCAGTTCTTCTTGAGAAGAAGACAATTCAATTCTCCAATTGCTTTAGTAACAACCGTTCGTCTGCAATTATTGAAAATGGCAGATTTGGAATCAGAAGACCCAAAAGCCCATGTAAAACTAATTTAGGCTTCAAATTTCAACAAATAAAAAGGATTCAAAATGGCCGCCAATCATGCTGAATTTTGATTGGTCGATCGCGGCCGCGCATGTTTTTTACCTATCGATTTCTCTTGAACAAACCTGAATGCCCCTCAATCCCTAATCACATCAACGAAATTTCGGCCCGATCCGTTTAGCGGTTCTGGAGAAGAAGTCGTTTTCACAAAAACTACGTCATTCAAGATGCCCACCCAGTTTTCGGCCAATCAAATTTGCTTGAACAAACTTGGTTCAGCGGATGCCCTAGTTCAGATTTCATGTGTTTTGAATCAATCAGCCAAGTGGTTTCGGAGGAGAAGATTTTTAAAAACGTTTCACGAAATACTACACAATCCAAAATGGCCACCGGCCTAATAGGCCGACCAGCGTTGTTTGAAGAAAATCAGATCTCTCTTACCGAATGATGGTTCCTGCAAAATATAAATGAAATCCACCCAGTGGTTTCCGAGGAGAAGGCATTTTAAATTTCCAATTACTATGGGGAAATTTGGCGCTAAACGAATCCAAGATGGCAGCCAAACCGTAAATCGAACAAAATCGAAAATGCCAGATTTGGATTGCTCGACCCCAAAAACCTATATAAGCCAAATTTGGGCATCAGAATACATTTGATAAACAATTCAACATGACCGCCAGAAAGCTTGATGCTGATTGGTCAATACGGAAATCTATGTTTTAAAGCTATTAACTTCTCTGAAACACTCTTTATAGCGAGCGACCCCAACTCCGCTGTTTCCGACCAAATTTCAGCTCATTCCGTTCTGTGGTTCTAGAGAACAAGATTTTTTAAAACGCGGGAAAATGTTTCGGAAATTCAAGATGGCTGCCCAACCTATCTAGAAAATCATATCCATTCACACGTAAAAAATGTGCCCTAATAAGACCCTCTTGCCATCCCAAGCCTGAATTTCACCGGCATTTTTGTCTTCGCGCTATATGCAAACAAAAAAAATGGGAGAATAAAAATAAATAAAAAACAGAACAAAAACAATAGGTGGCCAGCCATTGGCGTGGTCCCTCTAATAAACAGTGATGTTATTGTTGTTATCATTGTTATTAAGCATGGGTATACATGCCATAATGGTGAGAAACGTAACAGGGATAATGTGTATAATAATCGTAATCTCACTGAATAGTAATAATACTTCTCAAGATGGTCACTCCACTCCCTACACGCACACTCATTATGTAAAAGGTTCTGCCATAAGTCATGTCTCCACATGTAATGTGTTTAAATGCAAGAATAACGAGTACATGTATCGTATGGTACTCTATGGCATGTGTAATATAAAATATACATGTATATAAATGTTATATGTCTAAACATAATATTATAAATGGTATACGGCCTTGCCTTTGGTGGATGCCTGTATTGAATTGTTAAATTATTTACCCGTATGGAAATAAAGAATCTTGAATCTTGAAAAGCCTATATCACCAAACGAGAAGCTTGGCAAAATGTCATATTTGTTTATATGTTCTGAAGAACTGCTAGTGAATTAACAAATCGAAATTCATAGCAGCATTGACCAATGCATGTTCGCGCTGATAATGACGTCATAACTGTCCTTATCACAATATCGTATTAGTCGGCAACAGTTACTAGTATTAATTAGTCAGCTTTAGTAGATTACAATGTTAACAAAGGGCGTGACATAAGATACAAGTATCAGAAGGAACTGTAATAAACCTTTCCATTTTTAGCTATGCCCCACCCATCTATGACATTCATGACGTCCTGATGATGAGGTCAGCATATACACGTCACGTAGTTGATTATGAAGTCATATGGCAGCAACATCACAACAGCGCCCGGTCAAATTAGTTTCAAAATATTCAACAGCATGTTTATTAAATATTAGAGATATACAATGTGTACAACACATCAGACTAGTAAGAGTTATAGAAACATTTATGACGTAATGATTATGCGTTATCCTACATGCCGCTTAGCTGACTATGACGTCATATGACGTCAAATCAGTGATGGATACTCTGGAAAGGTGAATTGTCTTCACTCTATATTTCTTTGTATTTTTATTAAAAGTTCTCCAAATATGTGCTTGCATCAGCATGAACAATAGATCTAAGAAAGCAGTATTACGCTGTCATTCAATCACAGGCACTTGCACTAAAATCTTACTAAAATCATTAAATTAGTCATGTTTCTGGAAGGCCTACAGTTCAGCTAATAAATACGTTATCCGGCTTCCAAAACAAGAAAAAACGTAACCACGTCAGTTATTATAGTTTTGAACCCGGTGTAAGAAATTCTCTGTTGAATATTTGGACATAATTTGATTGAAAGCCATTGCTTCCAAAGGCAAAAATGGCTTCAAATCAAATTAAGTTCAGGCAGCAATGGCCTCCAATCAGATTAAGCCCAACATATTCACCAGTACGTGTTATTTGGGAACGTTCTACGTTTTTCTGGGCTGTACTGTATTCTATGTCCGTTACCGAAATGATAAGCTTAATATGGGATACCTGCCATTTTTGATGCACATTTTTCTAGCTATCCAAGAAACACCCTGGGCCAATTCAAATAAACGGTGTGTTTAAACGTGTGTTAAATCGCTCAGGGTGAGTGCAGCAATATATGAATACAACACATAATTGAAACGACACTGTTAAAATTAAATGCGACTCACATATCAGATAGTAAGGGAAATGCTAAAACACCAGCGCATGCCTTGTCGAGCGTTCACCAATGCAACCCAATAAGAAAGCTTGTCATCAATGTATCAGATGCTGAGAGACATGTCACGAACATACATCTCGAGAAGGCAATACTTCCTGATAATATCCCACACAAAGTTCCAAAGGAGTGTGCTCACCCACTCGCACCGTGTCACATTGTGATATTTCAAATGTATATCGACTCTAGAAAATTAACCCTTACACGCCACAATTACAGCGGCGTTAAAAAGAGATGCGCATCCTGCAGACAGTGATCGTCCATTATCACAAACATCAATACTGTCTCAAACATTGAAGCCACATTTGTCGACATCTGATAAATCAACTTCAGGACATTTTCAAAGCCAAACATAGTATTTGATCTGGAGTTCAAGTGATACACAGCTAACTGCAGCCTGTAGTTATTTCGCTAAAACTTATGACCAGAAAATACAAGCTGCTGTTACCGTATTAGATTTATAAAATATTCAAGTTCAATAAGGCACAGCATACTGCACTCCTGTACACTAACATACTATGACATAACGGGCAGAGTCCACTCACAGCTAACCAGTTGTAGTAGGCATATATCTCTCGCCATCTTTCGCGAATTGTCTACTGAACCTTTTGAATCTGTAGTAGGGCAGGGAGCTGTCCTCTGGATGATATTAGTATTGTGCCACAAAACGATCTACGTAACTACGCTCAATCACAATCACGGATGTGTCCGATGAGTATCTATTATACAGAACAATCGAACGACCTCCTGACCCCAACACCCCACCCACATCCACGCAGCAAGACACTGATAAACTCGAGGATTGAGCTTAAAGGGGAATTCCAGTGAAAATCGGGAATAAGTCAACTAAAAATATATTATAATCCGAAATAGTTGCCGCAAAAAAAAAAAAATACGCTGTTCCATTGCCGAGAGATAATAAAATGAATATGCCAAAAACGCTCGAAAACGTGACTCCTGGGCGCATCCATTTTCTCGCAACGAGAGCGAGAAAACGCGAGATTACGACGTCAACGACACACCAGCAAAATATCGCCAGTGCTTTTAGATTTACCTGTTTACTTCGCGTTATGAAGGCCGAATATTAATTAACCCATTAATGACCAAATTCTGTCAGGAAAATCAGAATATTTCCTTATTGAATGGCCATTTGCAGGCCAAGCGAAGACTATTTTTGAAAATTGACCACTGAAATGGCTGGTTCGGTTCCTGAGACAGACGTTTTAGTTGTAAATTCTCAAAATGAAACGATGTCACTGATTGCCCGGCCGGTCAATTACAGGCAAGCGCTTAGCGGCTTGCATCGTAGACGATAGTAGGTGACAGCTAGTAAATAATGGCAAGTGTAAGCTAGACATAATTAGTAGTTTAGTGCTTTCACAACATTATTGAAATAGCAACAGCTTTCAGAGAAATTACATTCAACATTTATTCAACTAATATATTTTTCAAGAATTTGTTGTAGCTGGTTGATTGCAAAAACGCTCCTGTCATACCCCTTCAATGTTGGTTTTTTTAAATAGAAATTGCCCATAAGAAAACATTTTTTTACAATTTAGCACTACAATGACTGGTGCGATCATCGGGACACTAATTGCACTTTAATTTCCTCCAAACACTGTGGCAAAGTGTCAGTTGTTTAGCCAGTACGCTAATTATCCACGAGATGCAAGATTTACCTCCCCTGGTTACGGCTATCCTCGATCGGGCAAACAGAGTAGGTGTGTCGGTGACGTCAGCCGCTTGTCCAAAATGGCGCCTCTATCTACTGGTTACTTTAGCAATTTAAATTAAGGATATCTTTTTTTATTTGTTGGCATACAATTGTGCTCTTGGTCTCAAATTAATGCGGAAAATTAGTACTTTACGTCAGATGCATAAAATCCCCCAGTGGAATATCCCTTTAAATGTAGGGGATGCGTTTAAATGTAAAGATGTCAGATCCTTAGTATTTTGAAAAATAAACTAATCTGTGCTCAATGGCCAATCATATATGAGAAGAGTTTAACTACAGTCGCTACTTAGGTATCATATTTTCAGATGGCTTTAACTAATGATCGAATGTCAACAGTAGGACTAAAAATACCAGCTCGATATTCGTTTTCCAGCGCCATAGACTGAAATTCTGCACACACAACCCCCCCCCCCCCCCACCCAAACCTCACCCCACCATCGAAAAATGTAATTACTATTCACGTCTTAGATCAAGCATGGAATATGACTCCGCGGCATGTGAATTCGTGCGTGTGTGTCTGGAGCCCGTGTAAATATACAACTAAACATAGATCACGAGGCCCGAGATGCATTAACCGAATGATGACAAGTCAGGACGCACATCATCTGCAAATATGCAGAAAGGAACTACAAATTGCAGATGGGAAAAGATTGATTAAACTTAGACAAATTAAAAAAAATAAAAATACAATCCTACGCACGAAGCAACAGCAGGTGTTTCACAAACTGGAAACATTATAAAATGTACTTGTACACACATGTTTTCCTTGCGCAGACCACCGTAGACTGGAATCAGCTGTATCCATATGGATATGTTTTCTATGCATAACCTGCGTAGCGCTTTCAATTGCAATGTCAGGCTACACACCCATAGGTGACATATCATCTCATGATCAAGAAGACCTGTAAGATATCTACTGGTAGTAAATTATAGTGGCTACCATTTGTTTTCATACCACCATTAAAATGCTCAAAATCTGTCGATATTTACAAACGTCATTCTAGTCCTTTTTCTAAAACAAGTATGCACCCAGTGGTACTAATGTCTAAACAAAGCAACGCCATTACTGTTATTCTTAATATACTACCTATTGATTGGCACTGTGTGGAACTAGAGCATCTAGACAACTGGCAATGATAATGGCATTGTTGTGAATTTTATACTCCTGCACGTGCACCTTTTTCTAATGCATTGGACTTATTAAAGCAAAAACACTGATACCATAATCATTAGTTAGCTAATGTCACACTCATATAGAGGTGTAGCTCCGGAACAACCAGAAAAGTCCGTCACTACTGTACGAAGTGCATGTTTAATGAATTTACAATTTAGTAAGCATTTTGTTGGAGATTTTGAAACTAATTTGAATGGTGCTTGTTGCTAGACAGCAACAAACCTAGTTTGAAAATATACAGCATTGTACATGTAGAGTTACCTTGAAATTTAGAAGATGGACATTCAGGTTTCAATTTTAAATTGATTTCAATATATAGAAATATAGAAATAGAAATATAGAAATCCCTCTCTTTGGAATTACATGCTTGATAATGTGTAAACATTTCCTTCAAGAGCAGTAACGCAATTGCCATGCCGAGTTAGCTGGGTAGGTCACTTCTTAGTTACTCTGACCTTGGGTTGGCGTCCTCGCAGAAATATGCATTCATATCTCCGCGAATTGTCTCAGATGCAAAACAGTAAACAAATGGGTCTAAAACTGAGTTAAAATATGTGAAAAAGCGCAGCCCAATTTGTAGAAAATTGTGACTAGGTAAATATGGCGCATTGTAGTAAATGTGAGCTGATAGATGCAATACATTGGGCATCCACGTGACGTAGAACAAGGCTACCACAATGATCAAGGCACGAGGGTTCGAACTCAGGCGACGGTCATTCGGTTCTGTCAGTGATTTCTTTGACATGTATTTCAATCGTATTTCCTTGACTATGTGAATTATTATTATAAGTACGGAGGGGAGGAAGCATGCATATACACTGCTAACAGGCTCTTGTATCTCCATGTCGCCAGTTAATACACAATGTCTTTCAGTTTCCGTGCTGTTCATTGCTGTGTTATCCACTGCTTTCATAAACACAGCAAAATATGACTGTATGATTGACCAGAAAACCCACGTGACACAACATGCTTTGAGAACAGCTTGCCATGTGATGTGTGCACATGCCCAAAGAGGATGCACTAGCTGTGCGTAACGAAGGCATGCGAATAAGACCAAGTGATAAACACTGATTAGATAGAAAGCTGTAGTGATATAGCCTGTCAGTGGACACATTACTAGGGGCGTCGAACTTTCCATTGCTGGACAAAGGAATACTAAATATGAAATTGTACCAAAGCACGTTCCTACATCTGTTAAAGCCAACGAGGTAATAAGCATGAAAAGTGGCGATTTGAATCGTCTTGACCTCAGCAGGTATATAATTAATATTCCATTTGCAATGACGCATACAATAAACATCGTAATCGGAATAATTTTATATAAGACTTTGCCTATACCACTGTCTGTCTGAACACTCCCGGTGTGTTGTGGGTGCATGCGATCATGCAGTGGCTCGTAAGCAGTCTTATTTAAATGCAGTGCCATCGTGTTGCTGTGATTTTGGATTTTTATTCGCGCGGTCCTCTAGTCAATGTTCAGAGCGATACTAGATTAGTCCATGCTATTTTCATTTGCCACTCTGTATGCCACTCGGCACGCATTTGACATCATCAAACTAATTGTTATTGAACTTCATATACCTGACAACAGTAGTATAATAGGAAATGAATATCATCGTCAAACATATTACAACATAAATATATCTGCTAAACAAATTATCTATCATTTGCTTATTCGTAAATATAACTAGGAGTCTAGAAGCAATGCCACTCAATCAGCTGCATATGGATCTGATGTGTATCATCTACTTTATCATCTACTTTATCATCTACTTTATTATCCCGTTTATATTCGGTCACTGGAATTGGCTATTATCAGCACTAAGACATTAATAACATGTTGTTTTTGTGATTAATTGCATCACGCGATGAGGTATTATGTTAATGCCTCTTTATTTATATGGACATTGTCTTGAAATATCTGCGAGGTGTGACCAGATGGAGAGATATATTATTTAGATGTTCATATGTGCTATGAACTGAATGGATTTGTACAAAGCTGTTGAGCGTTACAGTACTATTGATCTGTAACATACATGTACCATTGATCTTTGCTGTTCTTGAAGCACACGTACAATAAAGAGATCCACGTCTCGCTCCGTCCACGCTTTGCCCGTGTTGGGATCGATCGAAACCTGAATTTACCAGAATAATAATATCAGGTTAAAGTTCTCGTGCCCCATTAAATATATACCCTTTTGCACGAGATATTGGATGCCTACTGATGTCTGTTCAATTTACCCAGCATGCTATGCTACCCAGCATGCAATGTTATCCAGCATGCAATTTCCTGACTCCATAATGGTTGTAAATATTGGACGCCATATTCGTTTAGTTTATTGTCTGTATCGGCCAGGATTTCTCAAACAAAACCAACCCGCCTGCACGTGTAAATAGTTATTTGCCCTCCATCTCTGGAAGCGTAAGCATGCACGTTGGACGTATTCACGGCAGTACATTTCAATACTGTTCAGCACAAGTGTGTCAATTTCCAGAAGAAACTTAGAGAAAGCCTTTATATATATTTTAACAATAATCTGCGTGAAAGTTACTGCTATCAATGACAACAACAACATTCAGTAAAATTCTTTTCAAAATTATTGTTAGGTAATGCGATTATTACCTGATACAGATTTGATAGTAATTTGAATGAAAAGTGTTGCTACAACTGCGTTCATTCTCTATATTCTAAAATAATCATCATATTTTAGTCGACTCTCGCTACGGATTTGAATAGCAATTTGACTGTAAGTTGTTGGTTTCTAAGGCCCCACCAACATTGTCGAATTATTATCCACACACGCGCAATCAATATATTATTATTTAGGTAATATGCGCGTAGGCCTATATACGCGTTTTCGCTCACAATGAATGCTTAGCAAATGGCGCGTATGTTTCCTTGACAGATATGTGCATTTGTTTGAAACGCATTGGGCGAATAGAAACGTACATGCTGTACCGGTAGGCGAAATATTTCCTCCGTGCGGACAAAGCTCTACATGGATAGTAATACTGAGCGCCGTGCGATTCTATGGACAACAATTTGATAACCTTGATGGTGACTTAGTCAGCAACAACTTACAGTCAAATTGCTTTTCAAATTTATGATTATTTTAGAATACATAGACTGAAAGCTGTTGCAGCAACACCTTTCAATAACATTTTTCTCAAATATATAGCAGGTAGTAATTGCATTACATACTAATTATTTTGACAACTATTTGACTGAATGTTGGTGCTGTCATTGATAGTAACAACTTTCACGCAAATTGCTGTCAATGTATATAAAAGCTTTCTCCTATTTGTTCACGGACATTAACACACTTTTCTAGCACGGATCGACCGGCGGGTACTGACCATCCCACCTAAGCTGGGTATGGGATGGCCGTTCCGGATTCGCTCCAAGCACGCCACCCCCAACCCCCCCCCCCCACCCCCTGAGTAGGATAGTACGCGTATATATGCCCTATGAGAGAGGTTTCGCTAAAAACGGATAAGTCCGTTAGAATGCGTAGTGTGCATGTGCGCGCATCAGAGCTTCCCTGACAACACGTGTCGGAATTGGGAGAAAGTGTATGCCTATAGTGTACCAAGTTGGTACTAGTAATTTCCTTAAATTATAATATTCTCGTAGTTCTTGGTATCGATAGGGACCAGAATAAAACGAGGATCGTAGAACATTTTACCATTTTAAAATCGGACCAGAGATGGCCGAGTTAGCAACAAAACTCCCGTTAAATTATTTACAAAATATTGCCTTTGACGGCGAAATCGCGTGTATGCATTAACTGAATGTGGAATGTGCTGTTCACGTGATAGCCACGTCACCACTTCTAGCCGCACGCTGATTGGCTACAGCTCGCCCACTGATTGGCTGAGGCGCCTGCCTCTGCCGTCACGAGTAGTATAAAAGGGAGGAAAAATAGAAGATCAGGAGCATCATCGGCGTGGAAGCCGACCCGTCAAGAAGACTGCTGGACCAGCACAGGTCAGACGCGGGATAAATGCAAGCCGACGGTGATTCAATCGATTATCATCGTGGTGCCATTCGGAATTGAGTTCTCCTGCGCTGGTGGGCACTCTTAAGACTTTCCGCGATACAACAATTTTGGATGCTCCCGTATGGCTATCCGGGGCAAAAATAAATTAAAGTTAGAACTTCCGCATCCGAACTTTCCTAAAGGAGCTTTCCTGTGGATGGGCCTTGCGGGTCTGATGTGATTCTACGGGATGTAGAGCTGATGGTGATTCTTGGTGGATAACTCGCCGGATCTTTCAACCATGCTGAATTGTGGATTCAAACTTCCGCACTGCATGTCGCGTGTGATGATTAACTTTTGGACCACAGTCTGGCGGGACTCTGCTCGGTGCGCCACAAGAGCCATGCGATGTATCCCGCACTGTGTACCCAGTTATTGTACATGCATAATTAATTATGGCATTAGCCCTCTCTGTTAATGGGCAACTCTAAACTTTCACACCGCCGTCGCTGGATGGAAACTTTACAACAAACTGTTTAAATCATGTATCAGTTAAATGACTATCTAATGGACATCTTATTATCTGTTCTTCCTCACCGTCATGAGAGTGTGCCATATCAATAGTCTGCATGTAGAAACCTGCCTGCGGAAATCTTCCCTGCATTAAAGATCATGCCATCTCATGCTATTTTCATATTAGGGCCTCAATTTCAGTGACTTATGAAATTTTACCGTATCGATGACGAATAGGTATTCAAGTAGCTATACTATTGTATATTTCATTATTTCCGCATATGGTACTGGTGCCTAATAGACACCTTAGCGGACCTGCTGACTGCAATTTTATATTTTATATTTCATGTGAATATTATCCTTATTTACTGTGGGTGCTCTCAACTAACAGCACCGTAATGTCCTATGACCGTTGATATGTATCGTTCTCACTGTATTAGTTAGTTGTGTATATGGCAAGTAGCCATTCTAGTTAATATATTTTGTTTATTTCTCAAAACTCTAGAATGCAGTACACTATACAGCAACATTATGCATCCGCATCAATTCTCCCCTAGCATCAATTTTACACTGAGGTCGCTGACCATGCTCCAACTGCTTGACCCTCCTGACATATTACCGTCTACACATGGCTATTTTAGCTCAATAGGATAGGTTTAAAGTGGTTAGGGACAATTTCTCCGTAAGAGACGCATAGTGTACACCTCTTTTCCGGATGTAGTGGATATGTAATACCACGCACCGGCTCGGTTGTGTAAAATTGGCCAACTACCTTAGGGCCTCTTATTAATATCGCGTTATTGTCTCTTTCCATGATCCACCATCCACAAGGCTTAATAATTGTTTGGATTCGGTATCGACACGTTGGCAGGATTCGAATCTGGGAAACTATTGGGGTTTCCGAGCAGTGATAACTAAATGCCGATTTACATACATCTCCCCCTGTATCTTCGGATACTAGTTATTTAGATAACCCCGTAGGAAGCACTGTGAAAAGAAAAAATATTTTGTGATACCGGCATGCAGTGCATCTCTGGGCATTCTGGAACTTAACCCTAATGACAGATAAAGGTTAATTCCATAGTACACGGTGATGGATGAGATGCGGCTCTTCATCCAATTCGTTGTAGTGTCTGGTTGAGGTCTTAGAACCCACCACGCCCTTACGGGAAGGACACTAGTGGTGGACATCCATCTCTTTATCCCCACTATAAATGACATGACGCTTTCTAAAAATTGCTTCTGTGAACTGGAAACTTGTCTTGGTGATGTTGTATGTGGTTGCAGGACAGTAGTGACCGGATTGTTATTTGATTCGAGAGCTATTGCTCCGTAACATGTACGCATGCTATCTTTCGGAGGTAGATGCTATTCAGGGCGACCTATGGGGAGCTGGGCATCTTCACCTGTTAGATAAATGTATCTAAAGTTGGGTGGGAATCCCTGCCACTTGCGGCCAAACTTGTACTCGTTTCTAACACCTAAATGGTAGGTTAGAATGTAGCAGAAGGCCCGCATAAATAAAGCAGCAACTACCAATGCAGTAATTTTGGACCTACGTAAGACAGAGACCTGGGAATTCTTCGGAAATCATTCGTCCCGTCCTCACGTAAACCAGTGTGCATCACATTAATTATGGCTTCACTAGGATTTTCATCACTTAGCATTTTCTGTTTGAACAAATGAGTGGACATTTTTGCCAGCTCTTTTCCTCCGCTTCGGAGTTGGAGGCATTTTCCTATGATGGAGGCCCGCGCAAGGTACTTTCCTCTCGCAACAGCAACATTGTTTTACGGTGTGTGTTAGAGGTGTAATTAGTTTATATTAAACTACCAAGTGGCCTCGACGCGATGCTCCCTTGCGGGGATACCTCTGCGGATTTACTGATCTGTGTAGTACCTTCGGAAAAACCACGTAGAAAGAACACCAGTTGGCACTATGTACTGTACTATTTGCTCATTACTGTCAAATGAGTGATATTGTTTGTATAGTATATATTATTTTGTGACTGTTTAATTATTATCATCATGTCCATGTTCCTAAATTAGGATGTACCGTCATACCGGTGACACCAACAGTTGGAACGAGACCATGTGGTTTAATCTCGGTGGCAAAGGTCACACGACCCCACTGGAATGTGAATGCTCCACCGGCTCTAGAGGCTGGTCATTGCACTTTCCAGAGAGATGCGATATGGGATCCGCCACCCCGAGAACTGCAGCTAACCAGCCCTCCCATGCATCATGTGTATGCGGTGCAACAGAGTGGAGCGACATGCCAGACCAGCACGTACCCGCGCGAGCTACAAGTGGCGCCTGATGTGGGGCTTGAACGAGAAGCGAACATACACCAACTCTCAAGACACGCGAGTTTCAGTATCCTTCATCAGACAGTCAGCTCTCCATCCACATGGAAGTAGCATCATATGACCAACGAATTGCTTGTATGCTCACCGACAATGTAACTAATTTCCTCAGTGCGGAACGACCAGCATCGCCTTTACATGAGTTTTCACAAATCAGTGAGGGGACATTCTGTGATGCCTCACAGGTGGGAACTCAATTTATAACCTTATCGGATATCTGTGATAGGCATTCACCATCTACGCCGGATCATGGACGATTATGACACAGACGCCTGTGGGGCAAAACTATCCTTCACGACCATTTTGTTCGCCAAGTCCTCAATGGGACCACTGGCCAGACGCGCATGTACCTTGTCCTGCATCTCCACCGCTTCGTGCGTCGCCACCATATTATCTCTCGGTGCCACGTTATGGGCTGGAGGATGCAGCAACACCTTTTCAGCAATACATCAGAAGACCAACACATCACGGACATCATCCCTGTCAGTCAACTGCACTACCAAAACACGAGGAACATCCGTCACACCTACCAACAGAACGTCCGCATCGTCTACATAGCACGCCTCCACCAGTCTATAGGGCAACACCTGTCTATGGCCCAGCATCAGGGCGGTATTCAGCAGAACCTACATATCATGCACAGCACCAACGATGGGAATCATCTTCACGAACACGGCGTCATCATCATCATCAGGGACATCGACGGGAAACACCACCAACACCAACACCACCAACAACACGCAGACCAGCATCCACGTTTTCATCAGTCTCCCAAGCACCATCACCTGCATTCGCGCCACTCACCTCGCTGTGTGGACATGGTCGGATCATTCTTCCACCCGAATTTTGTGGGGAGAATGATTCGACCAATTACAAAGTTCAATTCGATATAATAAGTCGTCAAATGGGAGAATATCTGGCTGCAAAGCTGTCCGGGAAAGCATTACAAGTCCTGGCAGACTTAGGTACAGATTATACACCAACATACACGGAGTTGGAGAGTGCATTGTCAGAGAGATTTGGGGACAAGTCGGCTGCAACTAAAGAACTTGCGCCGACATTCGGGAGAAACACTACCGGAATTGGCTAGTCATATTCGATGACTCGTTACCCACACATATCCCAGCATGAATCTCGAGGGTGTCACCCATTCACACCTGGATACCTTCATCGACGCGTCGAGTGGTGAGCCTGCCCTAAAAGCAAAACTATTCCTTATGGAGCACAGTAGTATGCAGCAACTCACAGCCACCGCAGTTCGTATTGAGAATTTCTTAGAATGGGAAAATAATAATCGCCATCAACTGCACCCCATAAATGAAGTGAACGATGCCAATCTCGGCACCACCACCGACAACAGCACTGCATCAGCACAAACATCAGCATCAGACCCCCCAAACACAACCAGATCAACCGACCAGTCAGAATCATGCGTCTAGAGGAAGGGGGCGTGGCCAATCCCAATCCGGGAGTCACAACAGTGCCTCAAGACGCTGGAATCAGCACAACAATAGCAATAGGCAAAACATACACGATGGGTTAGAAGAGATCACTAAACAAATCTCAGAACTCACCAACTTAATCAGCACTCTCAACACCACAGTTGTGATGCAATCCACAACACGTCCAGCAACCACAATAGTTTCTGCACCACCACCGAACACATGTTTTGGATGTGGTCAGCCAGGCCACTGGAAGGAGCTATGTCCTAATCGCCCTCCATCAACAACTCCGACCGCTGACCGATGGACCCCGCAGCATGAGACAGCGTCAAACTAACAAGGGCACCAATTACAGTCACCTCGGTGCTCATTTTCACAACCCGGCTCAACTGCAGCCTCTGAACGACAACATCAGGTGGCCAGCACTACTATTCATTCTCCTACCACATCATGCATACACACGCAACCGGCTTCTTATATGTCGGTGCCAATGATGCACACTGCAACTGCAGCACTGACATCTCCCTCTGCCAGAAATTGTGACCCTGCAATTTCCGCATCTAACAAACCTTCTTTTCCATGTAAAACGGCAGTAGTAGGGTGTAGCACCTCTGCTGAAACAACGTTTATACAAGCACCACGAACCACCACCAAGTGACTTAACACCCGGTGTCCTTGGTAGTTTGCAATTCACAAGTCCTTATAGCATCAGCTGCTACATCCAGCAGCAGCAGCAGTGATTCGGATGGAAGTACACATTTGGCATCATTGACCCGCAAGTAGGAGCGTCATACAAAGGATCGAAAAATTCCACGCTGTCATTGCTTCTTCTGTGCATCAACTAAACATCCCATGATGCATTGTCAAAAATGACTCACACAGGTAGCCCTCATCAGTGAGCATGCCAATCCTATCCGCACTGCTGTTGACACTATCTCAAAATACACAGAAACGACATCCACACCACCACCACTGCTACCACAGCTCCGTCACCGCCTAAGCAAGCACAGCAGCAGCGATGACGAGTTGGCTCTTTCCATACTCAGCCACCAACCACACTCACGGAAGCCATCCGAAAACAAGTCGACTATATACAGGATGATACTGCACCAAAAACACTTCCACAGACGGTATCATTGGAAACTCTTCCGCAGGCCCACCATAAGGTGATATATAAATGTGCCTGTCTGTTTAGCAGTGTTTCCACCAGTGCCACTGTCGACACTGGAGCTTCCATCACCGTTTTTAACAAGGGCTTGTATGAGAGCATACCACCTCATAAAAAGCTACCCCTTAAACCAACAAACATATTTTTGCAAACAGCTACGGGAGAAGTAATCCTCGTAATACAGATAGAGGAGATGCAATTCATCCAGCGAGATGTTATCACCTCTATTCAAAACGATGCCTTGCTTGACTCTGATTCCCTCAGTGCCAGCGAAGCCATCATACATTGCAGACAACAGGAACTAGACATACATGGCCGACGTATACCCCTTGCACCGGAGTCATCCCTGTATGACACATGTGCAGTGATTTTAGCATCAACAGCCACAATTGAGCCGGGACAAGACAAAATCGTATAGACCACTGCACCACAGTTAGGAAACAACACCCACATAGCCATACTGGATCCCGACCCTGAATATATAATCACCTCACAATGCGCCAGTCCCCGAATGATCGTGGACCCCACCAACATGGATCACATACAGTTTAAGGTATTCAACGGACCAAAAAACTCTTGAACCGGGAGTTCGTTGTGGCCATCTTATGGATGTGATATCACTGGAGACACCCCCTATTACACATACATCAGCCACAACTCCTGATGATTTGCCAGAACACCTACCTGACATATATCTGTGTGTCACAGTTGGATTGATGCAATCCCACAAGAAAGACATACAGAAATTACTATATAAATATTGCAATAGTTTCTCGTCAAGAGACATGGACCTCGGAGAAACTCATCCCGTGCGACACTCCATCGAGACTGGAAATAACCGACCCATTTGACAACCTGTTCGACGTCTTCCCATTCACAAGGAAGTGGAGGCACACCAACAGGTAAACGACATGTTGCGGACAGGCATTATAGAGCCATCAGTATCCTCCTGGGCCAGTCCCATTGTACTAGCAGGCAAAAAGGATGGTTATTTGCGGTTTTGTATAGACTACCACCGCTTTAATGATCTTAGTGTCAAGGACGCTTATCCGTTACCACGAATAGATCAGGCTTTAGATTCCTTGTCCGGAGCCAAGTGGTTTTGTACCCTTGATTTAGCTAGCAGATACTGGCTTGTAGCCATGGATGAGCCTGATAAGAAAAAACCACGTTTGTGTGACGAGATGATCTTTTCCAGTTCTGCAAGATGCCCTACAGCTTGTGCAATGCTCCTGGAATGTTCGAGCATCTCATTGAGCAGGTATTAACTACCCTGCAATGGGAAATCTGTCTGTGTTACATCGACGACGTAATCATCTGTGGAACCTCATTTGAGCAGACTTTGTCCAACCTGAACAAAGTACTTATGCGTTTTCAGATGGCCAATTTAAAGTTCAAACCAAAAAAATGTCATCTTTTCAGACAGAGCGTCCAGTTCCTGGGGCATGTCATATCCGGCGATGGAGTGGCTACTCAGCTGTCAAAAACAAAAGCAGTAGCGGAGTGGCAGACCCACACTTCAGTCATGGATACCTGGAGTTTCCTTAGTCTTTGCCAGTACTGTCGTCATTATATCCATCACTTTAGTGAGATTGTATCACCCTTATTCAGGAGAAAGATCGACCATTCGAGTGGACGAATGAGTATGAAGGTCCTTTCATGGCACTGAAGGAACGCTTGATGACCGCCCCAATTCTTGCTCATCCTAACCCTAACTGCGAGTTCATCTTAGGCACTGATGCGTCAGCTTACGCCATTGGTGCCATTCTATCTCAGGTCACAGAAGATGGAACAGAGCAGGTACTGGGTTATGGTTCACGTACTCTGAATAAGATGGAGAAACATTACGCAACCATGATGAGGGAATTGTTAGCTGCCTTCCATTTCATCAAGTAGTACAAACACTTTCTGTATGGGCGCCATTTACCCTCTGTACAGATCAGCCTTCATTATGCTTTCCAGAGGGCCAGGTAGCGAGGTGGCAGGAATCACTGCAGGCCTTCAACTTCAATGTTGTTCATAGACCTGGCAAACTGCATGGAAATGTCGATGCCTTGAGCAGAATCGGGCTTGAGGATGAATCAGAAGTGGCCACCACTGTGACACATACTATGCAGCCATCTCCGGTGTTCCCCGAATTGCGGTGCACAGAGTGGAACATGGAGACAGTCGCTCACGAACAAGCAACATATGTGCAAACATGGAATAGATATGCGTGGATCCAGGAGGGGGTACGTCCTCATAAAGAATCTGTTACACGACTTTCCACAACTGCAAAATACTACTATCAGTGGTGTGGAGAATGCCACATACAAAACAACATTCCCTACATTAATAACCTAATTCATGGAAACATAAAATTAAATCAAATACAACATAAACGCTTACACAGATACCGTGATAACATTAGATTGCTCAGTAAAAGCAAGACATCATTATATGAAAGACAATGTGTTATTCATTGCAGGGATTTCTTACACCTACTACTGCCAGCAGTATTACCGTTTATTTCTAAATTATTCGGATAATAATAATGATAATAGCTATGGAAAGCATTCAGAAAATGGTTTTGGTGCCGCATAATATGATCGATGGTATAAACACGACGTCTAAGATTAATATTCTAAATAGCGATCAAAACCTTAGATCGGCTGTGAATTTAGATCAAGAGATGGAACAAATTCTAAATCGTAGCAACTTGACGGCTAGAGAAAATTCAAATTTCGATTCTCAGATGCTTCAAAAGTTTAGACTGCAGATAGATCAGTCTAAGCAATTAGACGGCCGAACAAGCCGTTAAGTCGTCAGATGATTCTCAGCGTTCGTGGAATCTCCAGACTTCAGCGCCTGGGTGGTTGCATTTGGATAATGATAGAATTAAAGAGTTAGTTCAACCATCGAGTCCTAGCTTAAGGAATAAAGGTGAGAGATTGATCGAAATCTTAAATCATAGGGCCTCAGGCTTATCATTAGACAACTCCAATCATGGAGCAGATGGTGTAGCCTATCAGAATCGCAATCTAGTCGATTTAATAGCCTCAACCATGATGCAGAATTCTTATACAAATTCTAAGGATTTTTTAGAACTTAAATTACTGACAGCATTCAATAGACTCTTAGCCGATGCCAATATACCTAGACAAGTAGTGGGCAGTCATAAGACTTGGGCTAAGATTCAGAATACAGCTGAAGACGTTGAACAACCGCAGAGTCTTCAACGCAGCGAGTCTAGAGCGGAAAAACGAAAAAACCGAACCCTAGGCTAAAAGTTTATGATCGACAATCATTAATAGAGGGGTAGTGACAGCTCAACGCTATGCAGCTAGAAATCTGAGATCTCAAGATGCTAAGCAGTCCAAATCTTGGTTAAACTATGGCGACAGAAAAGTTCGCAAGAACCGTAAGAAATAAGCGATGTATTAGCGTAACTGAGATTGAAACGTGTATATTATGATAGCAAACACTTCACATCTTTTGGTGGTTTGGAAAAGCTGTATAGGGCCTTTAATAGAAAACTATCTACACCCTTAATAAGTGTCTGGTTAGCAGAACATGCTACGTACACTTGGCATAGACCTAAGCGAATACAATTTAAGAGAGATCAATTCAAAGTAACCAGCATTGATTAGCTATGGCAAATGGATCTGAACGACGTTACTAGTTTAGCCAGACATAATAACTCTGCGTTATCTACTATTCGTAATATATTGTCTATCAATATTTTTGTTGATAATTAATTCATTTAACTAATAAAACTGCTAAAACCTTAGTTCAAGCTGTGGAGTTTTTTTCTGAATACTGTCTCTAGAAGACCTGAATCGATTCAGAGCGATAAAGGGGGTGAATTCGTGAACGCTACAGGTAGACACGTGTTAACATCTAAAGGTATACATTTCTGCACATCTCAGAACTCGCTCATGAAGGCGGCAATCGTTGAATGCGTTCAACGCACCATAAAGACTAAGTTATGGAGATATATGACTTACAAAAATACTGATAGATATATCGAGACACTCCCTAATCTTCTAAGATCTTACAATAGATCTGTACACGGTAGTACAAAAATGAAACCTGTAGATGTTGACTGCAGTCCAGAGGTGTTAGCTTGGTGTAATATGTACTCGAAAGCGATGCCGAGAGCATCAGTAAAGCCGAAGGATTTGAGAGTAGGCGATGACGTAAGAGCGTCAGAGTTAAAAGATGCATTTATCAAGGGTTATAGTCTGACCTTGAGCGAAGAGATATTCAAAATAAGTTCCAAACTGCCTCAGAAATCGGGTGTATATAAGCTCAACAATTATACTCAAACTCACATTATCGGTACATTTTATTCCGAAGAGTTGCAGAAAATGCGTTTAAACGAAGCTACGTGTACGAGCTGTTAATATGAACTGTATCAAGTAGAAAGAATTATTAAAAGGCGTACAAAGATAATAAGTGAGAAGTCTATCTCAAATGGGCCGATTACCTTAAATCATTTAATTTGTGGTTAAGTTATTCAGAACTTAAACGTATTTAGAATCATTACAACCCTATGGGTACACCTCTAATCGGTCCACTGCCCATCCCAACCGTCAACCCCACCCTAATGCCTCGGCATTGTAGACATGTCTCTACACAGTCCAGAAATGCGTAATAATGATTCTCGTTGGCCATTTTGTGGTGGAAAAGTACCCAGAGACGAGATAAGATATCCCACTCAGGTTATAATTATTTATATTATAATAGTAACGTGTTTAATAAATATGAGCATTCAAAATGGAGAAAAAGGGGTTTGAATAGCATTAGCATCCAGGTGTTTGGAATATATATTACCTGCGCCGAGTATAAAGACGCCCAAACTCTGTCGCCATATTAGAAAGAATAGCTAGAAACATGGAGCAGTTTTATATTACGCTACCGAGTAACAGTAGCATGGATTACTATCCTGATAATAAGATTTCAGATTTGAGAACCCATCTTCAAACACCTTTAAGAGTCTCTGGGGAATGGGAAGTCCGCTTGTCATCCATATTGTATCCGAGAAGTTGGTTAACATTAGCGAAGCCTTCGACGATTCCGCTACATTCTTATGAACCCTTGAAGCCTAAAGTTCAGCCTAAGCAGAAGCAGAAGAAACCAAAAAGCACTGCGGCCGTTATCGATGAAAGTTTTGACAAATTTAGCCAGACTAATAATTTCCTAGTAGAGCCAGTGAATTCAGAGGTTCGACGTAAAGCTGCAGAATTTCATCTCTACATCCAATGAATAGAAATACCTAAAGGCTTCTATACCATTACAATTCTAATAGAGTTTATAAAAAAGCAGATTAATAGCCACACACGTTATAGAAATACCATTAGATTCAACTATTTCATGGATCGAATCAATCTCGTAACATTAAACATTAAGCGATGGTTCACCATTGAATTTGACGCTTACCTAGGTAAATTCTTAGGCTATACCGATCATTTCATTAGTGGCCCTACCCCGCTGGTGGAGTTCTATCAACGTGTAAAAGTAATAAAATTACATTAACTACAGTGATTGTGATATTGTAAGCCATAATGTAGTCGGCGACACTACAGCACCTCTGTTATTAGTTATGTCATTATCTAGCAGTCATGTCTGTGAAGATATTTGTCAATGGATATTTCCTGACATTCAATATAGAACCGTATCTAAGCATTACATCAACATGATAGGCATGGTTATAAGCGATAGGACTGGAGAGAACATCCCATTTGAAGATAGCGCATCACCGAGCGTACTTTGTTTACATTTTAGAGCTAAGGTTTAGAATTTACACATAAGCACTCTGTTAACGCAACTAGCAACATTTGACTGTAAAAGAAAAAGTTAAACAAAAGTAAAAAAATGACTTACTTTTAAGCCGGATTCAGCTACGTTGAGAGCTTATTATCGTAATCAAGCCAGCAGATGTTTACCTGTATTCATAGGCGCTAGGAGTCAAAAGGGTCATGGGCTACGAAATATTATAGGTTCGCTGTTCAGAGCAGCCATGCCATTAGCTAAAAGCGTTGGAAAATGTTTGGATAAGCGAGCCCTGTCAACCGGCTTTGGTGTGGCTTAAGATGTTTAGCAGGTAAAATGTTGAAAACATCTGGGAAAAATAGAGCCTTGAATGCCGGTAGAGCGATCGTACCAAAAGCCATAGCGTTAGGTTATAACAATATCTCTGGAGCTATTTCACAACCTAGATGCAAAACTGCTAAGAGGGGTCACTGATTAGCTAACCCTCGCAGAAGTCATTCCAAGCATAATCATAGAGGGAGAAACATCAGAAACCCTAAATGTGTTGACATATTTAGTTAACAAATAAGATGGCTGCTTGTCACTGCACTAAAAGCGAATTAGATTTGTTTACTCTGAAATATGTAATGACTACAATGGATCAAACTCGTTGGCAAAGTTATCAACCCGCTACGAGTCTGTCTAACTCTGGTGGAAGTCTGGAGCTTTTCGTCTCTGGAAGTGGTGATGAATACATAGATTTAGCTCAAAGTTACAGTTACAGTAAGGCTAGCATCGTACAGGTTGTCATGGGGGTGGAAACTCCATTAGCACCAAACAACGATGTTGCGCCGGTTAACCTATGGATCAGCTCAATGTTTTCTCAAGCAGATGTATTTTTAAATGGAAAATGTGTCTCTGACTCTAACGATGCGTACGCTTTTCGCAGTTATTTTGAAAGCTTATTTAATTATTCGACAGGGCATAGGACGAGTCAATTAACAGCTGCATTATGGTTTAAGGATACAGCTGGACATATGGATAATAAGACAGCTAATAATGCAGGTTATACTCGTAGAAAACTTAACCTTGCCCTAAGTAACCCTGTGAAAATGATCAGTCGAATTCATTCTGACATTTTTCTTCAGGAAAAATATTTAATCAGTGGAGTTTCCTTAAAGATACGTTTTACATCGAGTAAACATGATTTTAACACAATTCGTGGCATTGCTCGCACTTAAAAATTACGTCTGCACGAAGCTACATTAAATTTACATGAGGTAAAACCTATTCCAGAAGTAATTAACGCTCACGCGCCGACATTGCTAAAGTCACCCTCTCGATACCCTATTAAAATCGTTAAATCATTCACCATTCCAGCAGGGACTAGTAGTGTGAATAGGGACAATATTTTTCTCGGGGACCTACCGAGTAGGGTTATATTCGGCATAGTTAGCAATAGAGCTTATAACGGAGATTTCGATACAAATCCCTATAATTTTCAACACTGTGATGCTGATCACATTCGTGCTATATGGATAACGAGCAAGTAGCTTGAGACGCTCTTAAACCGAATTTCACGGCTGCCGGTTATAATTTTACAGAATCATTCTTGACTTTTTTTAATGGAACCGGTACATTATACGATGACAAATGTATAGGGCTTAACATCGATGAATATAAGGCAGATTACACATTTTTTGCCTTTGACCACACCCCAGACCTCGCTACAGGCGATCATGTCTACCTTACGAAGCAAGGAAGTCTATGCCTCCCACTAAAATTTAAAGCGGCATTACCTGATACTATGAACGTAATATGTTATTCAGAATTTAATAACATTATAAGCATTGACAGCAATCATAACGTTAACATGGACTACTAGAGCCCTTGACACCCTCACCTCCACCCTCCCACCCCACCCCCATCCCCACACACAACACCACCACCCCCACCCCCACACACCGCTGGCATATGGTTGCACTCATCAAAGCGTATACGTCTGATTATTATTATGTTAACTACTAGAGATCTCGAGCTTAATTGCTCGGGAGACCGGAGATTAAGATGGTTATTCCTGGGTGTTCTCGCTAAAGACTGTATACATAAACGCATCAGAAGACCCACGTGTCTCATCATTAATACAGATTCTGAGAACCTTCCAGGCACACATTGGATCATGTTACATTTCCTGAAACATGGAAAATCTGAACATTTTGACTCATTTGGCTTAGCCCCATGTTCTGAACTAACGATCAAATCTGGGGCATTATGTAATCAGTATATATAATGGTGTTACTGTGCAACCACTATTATTGACTCATTGCGGAGAGTACTGCATATATTTTCTGTATCATAGGATTCCCGGCCTGTCGATGATTTCAATTATAATGACCTTACTAGACTTAACAAAAAATGATCGAATAGTCCGAAACTTAGCCCATAAATTATTAGATTATAGACTTAAAATACATAAGTCTGTTTCTCACACTCTTTTTCATTCTCCAGAATTATAATTTTAACGTAGGACTCCTAAAGTTATGTAGATGTCTGCTGCCTCAGGCTAATGCCACGTATACAGGATTAAAGTCTTGAATGAATAGATCATAAGACATATTGTTTGATGATAGCTATTCATAAGCCCCCATCCCCTACTACCACTACTACTACTACTACTACTACTACTACTACTACTACTACTACTACTACTACTATTACTACTACTACTAATACTACTACTACTATTACTACTATTACTGCCATGTCAGACAGCTACACAGCTCTAGGAGAACTACGTTAAAAATATAATTCAGAGATTGGAGGTTTGCTACTGTATACGACGGAGGTTGTATATACAATACCTCAAATCAGAGTGTCTGCATTGGGTCGGGTTGGTTGGGTAGGGTTGGGCCATTAGCCAATAGAGAAACGCTGCTTTTAGTTTGAGACTTATATATATATATATATATAGTGGTTTTTAATAATGATAATGTTGGTGATATTTGATTTTGAGAAAACACAAACAAAAATTCGATAAGTATAGGTCATAACTAGGGCAATACTAGTAACAGGCGTTATAAATAGTGGTTTTTAATAATGATAATGTTGGTGATATTTGATTTTGAGAAAACACAAACAAAAATTCGATAAGTATAGGTCATAACTAGGGCAATACTAGTAACAGGCTTTATATATATATATATGTATATATATATATATATATATATATATATATATATATATATATATATATATATATATATATATATATATATATATATATGTATATATATAAATATATATATATATATATATATATATATATATATATATATATATATATATATATATATATATATTTATATATATACATATATATATATATATATATATATATATATATACTGAACCAAAAAAGTTTAGCAGCACTGAGAATATTACTGTATAAATGTTATTTAACAAAAACAATAAATTGATTCAAATATATCATTTAATTGATAGGTCATTTTCCAATTTGAACAACAGTTTCTTGTTACTTTAGTGCTGGAATCGCGCCTTTAACATGGCATCATTCAACGGAAGGGTTCAATTTAAATAATGACACTGAGCTGTCAATACCCGTTGTGACCTCCGCACGCATTAACCACCACCGTACATCGTTTTCTCATGCTTCGAATTAAGCAACTGATATAACAAAGAGGAAGCGCATTCCATTCCTTGGGCGGTGCATTTTCCAGCTCCCGCATGTTGTGAAGATGTGGATGGTTCTCATCCACCATATGGCCAAGAATGTCCCACACATGTTCAATAGGAGACAGGTCAGGTGATAATACTGGCCAGTCCAACACCGGAACGTTGTTAGCCTCAAGGAAATCACTGGTGACCCTAGCTGAATGAGGACGGGCGTTGTCTTACTGGAACATAAAGTCTGCATGATGCTGCATAAAATGGATGACAACAGGGCGACAACTTCATCACAGTAACGTTGAGCCATTAAATTTCCGTGAATCACAATAAGATGTGACGCTCTGTACGCGGAACAGCAACAAGTGGACGACGGGCATGCAGTCCAGCATCATGGAGTCTGTTTCGCACAGTGTGTGCATGCACTGTAGTGCCGGTAGTGGTGTGCAAATTACTGGACAGCCGCGGCGCAGTCTCAAACCTGTGAAGTCGTGATGACGTCACTAAGTAGCAGTCTTCTCGTGGTGTTGTTGTTCTCGGTCTGCCAGATCGTGGTCGGTCATTAACATGTCCAGTTTACTGCTCACGTTTGTGGAGACGGGAAATGGTTGAGGCGTGAACATTAAAATGTCGATCAACAGCGCGAACGCTCTGCCCAGCAGCGAGTCTTCCCATTGCTTCATGGCGCTGATTTTCGGGTAGCCCTGGGCGGCGGCCCATGTTCGGTAGTGTAAACTTGCAAGCGTTTTCTGTTAACGTTCGCTATCTACTTTTGCAATATGGTGAATTTTTGCCTTCGCTACCCACTAATGTGGGCAAGTGCATGAAAAATGCATTTTCACATGCAGTAAGCGTGTGGCCGAGAAATGCAAGAAATGATTTGAATTTCTTCATGATCAGGGAGACATTAATGAAACATGCCTGCAAATTTGGTTATAAATGGACGCATAGTTTTAATACATATATATATATATATATATATATATATATATATATATATATATATATATATATATATATATATATATATATATATATATATATATATATATATATATATATATATATATATATGTATGTATGTATATATGTATGTATGTATGCGTGTGTGCGTGGGTGTATTTTTAATACAGAATCACAGTGCCTATCACCCAAATTATTAGTCTTAATATTGAACCATAAAGAAATGAATTTGACTATTATAATCACTGCTATTTGAATAATCCAAAAGATATTTGCGGACTTCAGAGAAAGCCTAAATCACCAAACGACCAGCTTGGCAAAATGTCATAATTTGTTTATATTTTCTGAAAAACTGATAGCGACTTATCAAATCGGACGTCATAGCAACATTGACCTATGCATGTCCGCGCTGATAATGACGTAATAACGGTCCTTATCACAATATCATATTAGTCGGCAACAGTTACTAATATTAATCTTTAGTAGATTACAATGTTAACAAAGGGCGTGGCATAAGATACGTGTATCAGAAGGAACTGTAATGAACCTTTCCATGTTTAGCTATGCCCCGCCCATCTCTAGCTAATCTCCGCCCACACCTCGATCGTGTTGGGATCGATCGATCTCTAAACTCCCTGACTATCAATTTCTAAAAACTATACAGGTAAGCTGTTAAATATTTTGAAACTAATTTGACTGGGTGCAAAATATTCACCAGCATATTTGTTAAATAACAAAAATATACAATTCGTACAACGTGTCGGACGATTAAGCGGGCTTAATCGAAGCATTCATGACGTCATGATTATGAGGTCAGCATACACGTCGCGTAGTTGATTATGAAGGCATATGGCAGCAACAGCGTAACAGCGCACAGTCAAATTAGTTTCAAAATGTTCAACGGCATGTTTATTAAATAGTAGAGATATACAATGTATACAACGCATCAGACTGTTAAGAGTTATAGAATCATTTATGACGTAATGATTATGACGTCATCCTACACGCCACTTAGCTGACTATGACGTCATATGACGTCAACTCATTGATGGATACTCTGGAAAGGTGAATTGTCGTCACTCTATATTTCTTTGTATTTTTATTAAAAGTTCTCCAATATGTGATTTGCATCAGCATGAACAATAGATCTAAGAAAGCAGTATTACGCTGTCATTCAAGCACAGGCACTTGCACTAAAATCTTACTAAAATCATTAAATTAGTCATGCTTCTGGAAGGCCTACAGTTCAGCTATTAAATACCTTATCCAGCTCCCAAAAGAAAGGGACTAATCCATTGACTTGTTTAGGGAAAAGAACAAGATGTGCAGTATGTGACTCAGTATGTCATTGGGCACGCAATTTCCAAACAGTGAGAGAAATTAACAATATAATACTAACAAAAGTTTGCAGGTAAACATAACTTTCTTCGCCGGATCAGATCCATGTATGAATGAAGTATTCATGAGCGAGTCTGTTGGAGCAGCAGTCATCGACACAGCGTGTGCAAAGACGTATGTGAAGCTAGGTGGTTAGAGAACTACAAGGATGGACCGATTGATAACGATAGAGCACTAGCAAATACACATGATAGTAACCAAGATTTTAGGTTTAGTGATGGAGTTACAATCAAATCTTTTAACAATGTAACATTTCCTGCTATGATAGGTAATACTAAATGTAACATTTACTGAAGTTGTGAATTGCGACATACCGTTATTGCTAAGCAAAGAATCTTTGAAGGAACCCTAAACAGTCCTAGATTTGAGCAACGACACAGCAACAATGTTTGGTAGTCCAGTTGATTTGGAATTTACTTCTAGTGGACATTACTGCATGAATTTAAAACGGAGCAATGGGGACGTTAAACGTATCGCCTTTGATTATAAAGTAGTCATGAAATTGTATAGGCAATTTGGCCATGCATCAGCTGAGAAGTTGGGCACCTTATTGAAGAATGTTGGGGTAAACGATCAGATGGTATGTATTTTATTAAGAGAGGTGATTAAAAACTGTGAAACATATCTTAAATGTACGCATGCACCACTTAAACCAGCAGTAGGTCTACCTTCAGCATCAGATTTCAATCAAGTTGTTGCAGTAGATCTGCATTAAATTAAACCAGGTTTATTTTATATGTATATGATTGATTTCTTCACGAGATACAGTGCAGCATGTGTCATTAATAATAAACATTGAGCTACAATAGTGAAGAAATGTATTCACGTTTGGATCTCAGTACATGGACCCCATTCTTAGTGACAATGGAAGGGAATTCGACAATTCAGAATTTCGAGATATGGCTGAGAATTTTAGCATAAGAACTAAGACAACTCCTGCAGAAAGCCCAGGGAGCAATGGGTTGCTTGAACGACACAACCGGACGTTAAGCGAGATTGCAACACAAGTACACAATGATTCTAACAGTGATTGGGAAACTAAAATTGCCCAGGCGATTAGTGCAAAGAACTCTCTCAGTAACAATAACGGTTACAGTTCACATCAACTGGTATATGGTGTTAACCCAACCGATTTTAATAAACAGTTCACCAGCTCTCGAAGGAACTACCGGTAGTAAAGTTGTCGCAGATAATCTTATTGCTATGAGATCGTTAAGGAAAGCATTCATTGAAGCAGAGTCGTCAGAGAGAATACGGCAAGCTCTTCGGAATCAAATTAGAACAAATAATGATATAGACTATGGAACTTGTGACAGGGTTTACTATAAACGCTTGGACAGTGATGAATGGAAGGGCCCTGTAGTCATTATTGGAGAGGATGATGTGGTAGTATTTGTTAGACATGGCGGAACTTACGTAAGGGTGCATACATGCTGTTTATCGTTAGAAACCTCTGATAGATGTAAACTTCCTCATGAGAATTCTGGTACCGATGATACATAGTTAGCTTCGCATAATAATAGTCAGAAATCAGATCATAGCTCGGATAGAAATATATGTATTGATGACAGTGACGAGGATCATGATGATAGTATTGGGAATAGTGACAATAATAATAGTACTGTTGAGAATGCACATGATGAGATGACTGAATTGACCCAGAATTTAGATGTTGAAAGGATGGTGCAACCTGCAACACAATCATCTGATAATGTTTTACAACATATCAAGCCCAAATTAGGGGGACCACATTCAATTTGTAGGTGGAAACAACATGGTGAATATAGTTAAAGTGACTTCACGAGCAGGAAAGGCATCAGGAAAACTTAGAAATTGGTGGAATTTTGAATTCATTAAACCAGATTCGAAAACAGGTAATACCCAACCAATCGATTTTGAAACACTAATACCATTAGATGTAGTATCTGATGAGGTCATTAATGATCGTGAAAGTATATTTTTTGTTGACAATTTTAATAGTGCCAGAGCAAAATGGGTAGACTTTTCGGTTTACGAAGAAGTACCAGATGTTGGCCAGAAATGCTTCTCGACCAAATGGATTTGTACTTTGAAAGAATCTTCAACTGGAAACATTCAGAAGGTGCATTTAGTAGTCAGAGGATTTGAGGATTCAGATCGTCACAAAATAGATAAAGATTCGCCCACATGTTCAAAAGAAGCATTACGAATGGTCCTAGCGATTATAGCGCAGAGAGAATGGAAACCACGATCAATGGATGAGTCATTTGGAAACAGTGTCATCGAACAGGCTAGGACTTTGTTAAATGTCGGTCGTGAGGAGTCGGATACATTCAAATATGTCGGATTGAGTATCGTTTCTGAATCTGGAAACATATATTTGGATCAGGCAACCTACTTGAAATATCTTCAACCAGTTACGTTGAATAAGTCTCATCTTAAAAACAAAGCTTATCCATTAGACGAAAAAGAATTGGAGATTATGCGTACCAAATTTGGACAGATATTATGGGTGGCTACTCAAAACAGACCGGATGTAATATTTGACATGTGCTCGTTGACAGTATCATGGAAAATGCGAAGTTAAATGACATTGTTGAGCTGGCCAAAGTAATCCGCAAAATAAAGGCAGACAATGTAAAACTAAAATTTCAGCATCTCCTTAACAGTGAATCATTGAAGTTGGTTGTATACAGTGATGCGTCATTAGGTAATCTGCCTGACGGAGGGAGTCAGGGTTGATACGTAGTTATGCTAGTTGGAGACAATAAGTAGTTTTCACCAATAACATGGCAATGCAAAAAAGGAGCACCATTGCAGCATAAACGTTAGCCTTGCCGATGTTGTTGACTCTGCAATATATCTAGTGCTATTTATACACTGAAATCACATACGGTCAGCAAGATTCACTACGGTTATCGATTGAATGTGTCACAGACAATCATTCCTTATATGACACTCTTCAGGCGTCAAATCATGTTGGTGAAAAGCATCTGCGAATGGAGATTAGTGGCATCAAGGAATTGATTCACTCGGGACAAATAACAAATGTCAAATGGAACCCCGCAAAAACTCAGCTCGCAGATTGTCTCACTAAGCGAGGAGCATCTTCTCTGACCCTTCTCACGGTGCAGGAGGATGGTGTGTGTGATTTCTAGCTCAGAGGAATGTTGGCGTGTAAATATGTAAAAAGTGTACAGAACTTTAACCACATTGCGGACAAATGAAGCAAACATTCACATTACAAGAAAAGAAGAGGAAATTGTTAGCATTGTGTTGTAATTATTCCACTCGGGGTAATTTAGTAAACACGTTCTAACATGCCTGATGTCCGGGCGAGGACATGCTGGGAGGAAGACAGCTCACCATTTTGCATGGTGTGAACACGTTGAGCTTTCGAGGACTGCTATGGTTGATCTTCTTCTTCTTCTATTACAATACATCACTCATAGCTTGAGAACAGTCGTACTAGGAGTCGCAGCAGAGGGAAGTTAAAACAATGTATGTACAATTAAAAACATGATGTTGCTCATTATGTATTAGCGTAGCCTCACAGACTGGACCTTCTACTTGAAGGTATCCAGGTTTGGACTCTCGACGACGTCAGCAGGCAGTGAATTCCACAATCTGATTGTATCTGGATAAAATGATTTTTGGAAGCTAGTCAGTCTGCTGTGTCGTACTAAAAAGTTGTTTTTGTTAGCCTTTCTGGTAGCTGACTTAACTGGGTGAAGTTGATCGCTTGGGATGTCAATCAGGTCATTGACACTGCTAAAAGTAAATGGCACTCGCATCTCAGATAGTATGGGAAATGCTAAAACACCCACGCATGCGTTGTGGAGCACTCACCAGCGCAACCCAATAAGAAAGCGTGTCATCAATGTATCATATGTTGAGAGACATGTCACGAACATAAATCTCGATAAGGCAATACTTCCTGATAATATCATACACCAAATTCCAAAGGAATGTGCTCACTCACTCGCAACGTGCCACATTGTGAAATTTCAAATGTATATCGACTCTAGAAAATTAACCCTTACGTGCCACAATTACAGCGGCGTTAAAAAGAGATGCGCATCCTGCAGAAAATGATCGTGCATTATCAGAAACATCAATACTGTCTCAAACATTGAAGCCACATTTGTCGACATCTGATAAATCAACTTCAGGACATTTTCAAAGCCAAAAACTTCAAACATAGTATTTGATCTGGAGTTCAAGTGATACACAGCTAACTGTAACATGTAGTTATTCTGCTGAAACGTATGGCCAGAAAATACAAACTACTGTTACAGTATTAGATTTTAAGACATTCAAGGTCAATACGGCACAGCATACTGAACTCCTGAACACTCACATACTATGGCATAATGGGCATAGTCCACTCACAGTTAACCAGTTGTAGTAGGCATATATATCTCGCCATCTTTCGCGAACCGTCTGATGAACCTGTTGAATCTGTAGTAGGGCCGGGAGCTGTCCTCTGGATGATATTAGTATTGTGCCACAAAACGATCTACGCACCTATGCTCAATCACAATCATGGATATTTCCGATGATTACAGACCTATCGAACGACCTCCTGACCCCAACACCCCGCCAGCAACAGCCCAGCAAGGCACTGATAAACTCGAGGATTGAGCTGAAATGTAGGGGGAGCGTTTCAGTGTAAAAATGTCAGATCCTTAGTATTTTGAAAAATAAACTAATCCGTGCTCAATCGGCAATCATATTTTAGAAGAGCTTAACTACAGTCGCTAGGTAGGCATCATGTTTTCAGATGACTTGAAATAAAGATCGAATGTCAACACTAGGACGATATCTGCTGGTAGTAAATTATAAGGGCTACCATTTGTTTTCTTACTGCCATTAAAATACTTGTCGATATTTACTAACTCTTTCCTGTCTTTTTTTAATACAAGTATGTACCTAACCGGTCCTAATGCCCAAACAAATCAACGCCATTACTATTATTCTTAATATTATACAGACTGATTGACACTGTGTGTTACTAAAGCATCTAGACAACTGGCAATGATAATGACATTGTTGCGCATTATATAATTCTGCACGTGCAATTTTTCTAATGCATTGGACTTATTAAAGCAAAAACACTGATACCATAATCATTAGTTAGCTAATGTCACAATCATACAGAGGTGTAGCTCCTGAACAACCAGAAAAGTCCATCATGAAGTGCATGTTTAATGAATTTACAATTTATTAAGCATTTTGTTGAGGATTTTGAAACTAATTTGAATGGTACATGTTGCTAGACAGCAACATACCCAGTTTGAAAATATTCAATAGTGTACATGTAGAGTTACCTTGAAATTTAGAAGATGGAAATTCGGGTTTCAATTTTAAATCGATTTCAGTTTATAGAAATGGATCCCTCTATTTTGAATTACATGCTTGATAGAATGTGTAAACATTTCCTTCAAGAGCAGAAAACCAATTGCAATATCGAGTTAGATGAGCAGGTCACTTCTTAGTCACTCTGACAGATGAATGGCCTCCTCCGCAGAAATATGCATACATATCTCCGCGAATTGTCTTAGATGCAAAACAGTAAACAAATGGGTCTAAAACTGAGTTGAAATATGTAAAAATGCGTAGGCCAATTTGTAGTAAATTGTGACTAGGTAAATATGGCGCGTTGTAGTAAATGTGAGCTGATAGATGCAATACATTGGGCATCCACGTGACGTAGAACAATGCTACCACAATGGCCAAAGCACGAAGGTCCGAACTCAGGCGACGGTCATCCAGTTCGGTCAGTGATTTTTTTAACATGTATTTCAATCGTATTTCCTTGAATATGTGAATTATTATTATAAGTACCGAGGGAAGGAAGAATACATATACACTGCTAACAGGCTCTTGTATCTCCATGTCGCCAGTTAATACACAATGTCTCTCAGTTTCCGTGCTGTTCATTGCTGTGTTATCCACTGCCTTCATAAACACAGCACAATATGACTGTATGACTGCCCAGCAAACCCACGTGACACCACATGCTTTGAGAACAGCTTGCCATGTAATGCGTGCACGTGCCCAAAGAGGATGCACCAGCTGTGCGTAACGAAGGCATGCGAATAAGACCAAGTGATAAACACTGATTAGATAGAAAGCGGTAGTGATATAGCCTGTCAGTGGACACATTAGGAGCGGCGTGGAAGTTTCCATTGTTGGAAAAAGGAACACTAAATATGAAATGGTACCAAAGCACGTGCCTACATCTGTTAAAGCCAACGAGGTAATAAGCATGAAAAGTGGCGATTTGAATCGTCTTGACCTCAGCAGGTATATAATTAATATTCCATTTGCAATGACGCCTACAATAAACATTGTAATCGGAATAATTTTATATAAGACTTTGCCCATACCACTCTCTGTCTGAACACTCCCGGCGTGTTGTGGGTGCATGTGATCATGCAGTGGCTCGTAAGCAGTCGTATTTAAATGCAGTGCCATCGTGTTGCGGTGATTCTGATTCGCGCCGTCCTCTAGTCAATGCTCAGTGCGACAACGACCGAAAATGTTAATACAATACTAGATTAGTCCATGTTATTTACATTTGCCACTCTGTATGCCACTAGACGCGCCTTGCACAGCACCACGCTAATTGGTTTTGCACTTAATATAGTTGATAACAGTGGTATTGTAGGAACTTAATATTATTGTAAAACATATTTGCTAAACGATGTATATGATCAACAATTTATCTGTCATTAGTTGATATAACTAGGAGTCTAGAAGCAATGTATTTATCATAGGCTGTATGTACAATCGTGTTATAATTATGCTCACGTGCAGATGCCACTCAGTCGGCTGCATATGGATTTAATGTGTGTCATCCACTTTGTTATCAAGTTTATACTCGGTCATGGACATGGCCATTATCAGCGCTAAGACATCAAAACATACTTCTGTGATTAATGTATTATACGATGAGTTATCATGTTAATGCATCTTTATTCAGATGTGCATTGTCTTGAAATGTTACAGACGTGTGACTAGATAGATATATATATAGATATATTATTTAGATGTTTATATGTGATATGAAATGAACGGGTTTGGGTGAAGCTGCAGAGAGTTATAGTACCATTGATCAGTAATAAGCATGCACCATTGATTTGAGCTGTGATTGCCGCAGACGTACATTGAAGAGATCAATGTCTATCTATGTCCCGCCCATTTCTAGCGATGTTTTGTTCACACTTTGCCCATGTTGGGAACCCGAGATTTATCAGAATCCTAATATCAAGATAACTATACAGGTAGGCTGTTGAATATTTTGAAACTAATTTGACTGGGTGCTGTTGCTGCCTATGGTAGCAATAGGGCCCATTCAAATTAGTTTCAATTTATTCAACATGGGGTTTATAAACTATTAAAGGCATACAATTCGTATATGTATGATTACTGTATTCTGTGGCTGCAGTAGAAGAAACATCCTACAGCTGAAATCAGTCCTTCTGCACGTGTGCCCACTGTGTCTTGTCTTCAGCCAAAATTCTTAGCTTCCTCAGGTCCATTCTTGACTTGAGTGTACCTAATCCTGCGTTCTTAAGCTCACCTCGTAACACGCTTAGCAGATTTATGCAATAACGTCCTCTCCTGGCTCTGTATTTGCTGGCTCCGAGTAGGGCGAATTCCAAGGCTCTCTGTGCTGGTGTGTCTTCTGGTATGCTTAGTACGTGGCCAAATATGGACCATTTTTGGTGTATGACTTTTACAGACAGCGGCGGTGTATTACACACCTTGTATAGTACATCGTTCGAAATTATGCTCTCTGGCCATCTGTGTCCTGTGATGATACGTAGGTGTTTGCGGTGGTGGGCGTCAAGTGTGTCTAACATCATCAATGATACGCAGGTTGCATTATATAAAAAGTCATTTTACCAAGGGCATCTTTGATCTACGAATCTATAGCAGAAGGACTAGAAAGCTATGTTCCCCATGATGTAGCGTGCTGCAATGTCAGCAGTACTGCAAAGCTGTGAGCCCAGGATTTTACTTTTCCTCCATGGTTCGGCGCCATGGAGTGGATCGTTATTTTCTTTAGCCTCATGCTTTGTAGATAGGTATATGGGGGTGAACTCTTTTTTGGATTCATTCATAAAGAGATTCTCAATTTTTAGTTTGCTTGCAGCTATTGGGAGAAGTTCGTCAAGGGATTTCTTTTCCTCATCTATAAAGTCCACATCGCCGGCATATTCCATCTCTAGCGGCATGCCCAGTATTGACACCGGGGGAGGGGGTGGGTGGGGTGGTTTGGTCTTGTGGAGTTTTCCCGCACGGATTTCAATGCAGCAGCCAGGTAACAGGTGAAGAGCACAGGGGATAGACCATCGACTAGACTGACTTGACTCGTATTTTCAGCTTGATGTCTGCAAGCAGTAGTCTCACTAGTCGTAGCTCACCTTCATTGCAACTGGCCTGGCGTAGTACATCTAGGATCTTTGAGCGTTTAATTGTGTCCATTTTGTGGAAATCCCAGTGTTTTGACATGACAACCGACACAAGCATGTGTTGAGTCCATACAATGTCTGCGCAGCTGCGTCCACGTTTGAACCTGCTTTGACATGATCTGGTGAAGTCGTCGATCTTGTCTCGGATGCGGCATAGAGTAACATTGGATATGATTTTCCGTATGCTATTAAGGAGCACAATGGGCCGCGGATTGGCTGGGGGCCAGGTGGCTTCTTGGGCTTGGGTAGCCCGATAAGGATGCCGTGGCCTACAGCGTCGATGGGAAGGTGGTGCATAAAAGCTCTGTTGATTAGGCGCGTGATCGGTTTTGAGATAATCTCACTTGCATATTTGAATAGTTCATTGCTCATGCCATCAGGTCCAGATGCACGTCCATTTTTCAGGGCTTTAAGTGCCTTCTCTACCTCTGCTGTATTAATTGGTGTTAGTAATGGCCCGGGGTCTCCTGAGAATGGGTGCAAGGGCTCATCATCGTGGTCAGTGAACTGTTCCTTGAACCATTCTCGAATTGCTTCGGCTTTGCTCTGGTCAGTCCCGAAAAAGTGTCCATCAGAATTGTATACAGTTAGTGGTGGTGTGTAGTCAGCAACTCCCAGGGCTCGGGCAGCCCGAAACATTTTGTGGCAGTCATCCATGGCAATGATTTCATCTGCTAGAGCATCTGCTTGTTGGATAGCAAGATCTTTTAAGCGTTCGCTAATGTGGCAGAGAATGTTATTGCGTTCCTAGCGTAGTTTGGTGTGCTCGTCACTTTGGCCACTTTGATAGATGCGCAGACGTAACGCTTTCTGTTCTGCTGACAGTTTTACTACGAGAGGGTCGTCAGTATACCTATTTCTGTTGTTTTTTAGATCACCTATGGTGCTAGTAGCTGATGATTCCATAGATATCAGTATTTTAGTTAGGGCTTCCTTTGGATCGGATTCGTATACTTGACAGATTATTCAATGTTCCTAACGGACCTATAAACGTCATGCATTACGCATTTCGGTTGCAACGTCAGCCTACGTAATTGATTATGACGCCATATACTTGAGTCACAAATTGGATTCACGCATGAGCAATGTATTGTCACGAGGCGTGAGCTTTCATTATTTTGCCAGGGTGGTCTCCTGTCCCATTTAAGAGAGACAGATGTGCATGAGATATTAGATGCCTGTTGATTTATGTACTATTTACACATTTACAAAATTGCGCAGCAGGCAATGCTCTGTCTCGGTTTTTGTCGGAATTATTGGGCACCATATTTGCTGAGTCTATTGTTTGTATAGATAGAAAATTCACGTCTGCACGGGCAACTGGTCATTTGCCGCACATCTCCGTTTGCTAACCTCGTGTAGTGTATATAGTGTCAGAATAGAGGATCGCCGATCGGCGGCTATAGGGAGGTGGGCTGTTAGAACAGAGATACGAGATTTTCTTGCTGTACAGTAAGCATGCACATACATTCCACACATTTTAACTCGGGATGTGTCCTGAGAAAATATGCGATGCACCTTAAACTAACGCTGAAAACACTATCTCACTGTTGTTATCTGTTAGATGCAATATGCCAGTTATAAGTAGGTCTGCGGCTAATAACTAGGACATAACGTTTTATCTAGGCAGTGTTATATAGTGATTGGATGTCAGTGGACTGTCTGTCCGTCTGTCTGTCTGTCTGTCTGTCTGTCTGTCTGTCTGTCCGTCCGTCCCACCGTCCGTCCATCCGTCCGTCCGTCCGTCCGTCCGTCCGTCCGTCCGTCTGGCTGGCTGGCCGTTCTGTTATCTTCTGTTCTGTTCTGTTCTGTCTGTTTAGCGGTCTGGCTGTGTCTGTCTGTCTGTCTGTATATATAGTTTGTCTGCCCGGCCAATGGCAACGTATCCTATGCTCTCCAGAGCGAGGCTGCTCAGAGAAACATGTAGTCATGACCAGTGTCACATCAGCATAAAGGGAATACCCACAGGCCCTTCCAGCTACCTTTGCAACGCTCACTTGGCAGAACGCTAAAGTGCCTACCATCTGCACCATGGCAGACCCCAGCATGTTCACAGGTAACACAGAGGATCTGGTGTCACATCGGCTGCAGACAACCACTGGCAGACCTTTCTCCACCATAGAAGTGGCAGACAGACTCAGTTTCCTCACATGGGTGAAATTGGTCGTAGATATTTTTCCGCAGATGGTCGCGGAAGGGATTACACTGAGGCTCATCTCGGAAGTGGACCCACTTGGCATCTAATATCATGGTTGTTTGTGAGGCAGCCACCACAGGTATGAGCAGCAGTATAACCAGCATCCTATACATGGAGGGTTAAACCGAACATGGTGAACCCCTCAAGAAATATCTGTGTCAGATCGAGCCCTGTGCCGACCTCGATGCTGATCTTCATCCCATGGGGCATGTTTTAGCTGCTTCACTTTTCCACCAGCTGGAAGCCGCAGCTCCAGCACAATGGGTGTTTTTTGTGGACTTGTGAACCGAACATGCTCGAGAAGCTTCATTGAGCCCTACGCCTTCGAGGAATGCGACACACCCTCAACCCGTAAGACACCCTCCTGAATTTTGATAGCTTCATCTGGTCCATCAAAGGGGTGACGCAGCAGGAGCTTTCCTCCATTGACCCCAATCCTATTACCCACTGCAACTAGGGTTGTACCATCTCCTATATAAGTCAGGAAAGATGTCCCCCTGTTATAAAGCTTCCAGACCGTGACATCGTTCTTCACAACAGTACAGAGGGGCGTGACCTTCAGGTCAATAACTGCTTGAAGTCTATATAGTGGCACCCACGCTCGCCAATTACCACCAGGTCCAGCTTGGTACCACACCGCGTTCTTTTCGAAGAATGCTGCAACTGTTTCACCGGGATCAACACCACACCATCATGTGACATCGGTGGGACATGTTTCATAGTCGGCTCTAAGACATCAGCTGAGATCAGCGTCCAAAGTGTTAGCATCCTCAACCTTGTTCAGTGTCTGCTCTATTAGGGGGTGGAGGATGGACTTCTTTCTCGGGAAGCCATAGCGGAACACTATTTTGTTCTCATCCCTCTTTCGACCCACACGTTCCTTTGAGACATCTTTTAGGTCAGTGAGCAGTTCTACACCATCTCCACTGACGGGATGGAGGGAGAATGTCTTGGAGTCTGCACCATATTGGAGGACGAACGACTTGCCATCGCTTTCCTTAACCTTGGCAGCATCAACGTCGTACACGTCCACGAGATCAGCTAGACCAGTTGAGTGAGCATATATGGGCTCCTCCATGAGCTTGGCACAAGCCTGCCTGATCCGAATGATTTCAACCCACAGTCCATGGGAACCGTTTAAACGGAGTGTATAGCCATGCCGATTGTTCAATTGCTACTCCAAAATGGGGAGAATGTCATCAGACTATCTCTAGTTGGTAGACGTGGAGTTCAGTATTGCATAGAATGGGTTCTCTTCAAGGTAGATCAGCATTCCACCACGTACATACACGCCGATGTGATACATCCACCACCGGGAAGTACCTACCACAGCTCACTGACTGAAGTAGTGTTAGGCATGATAGAATATCTGACAGGAGCCACCAGAAAACTGTGGAAAGCGATCAGCCCCAACATGTTCACCCACGTAAATCACCTGTTTGACAGCTCCATTAGTCTATATGCCAGCATGGATGGTCTGTCAGATGCCCAATTAGAGTCTGCACTACCACTACTTATTGACCTATCATCATGATATCATATCAGATGTATCAGGCATTCGCAAAGATGTTGAAAAAGGAGATAGAGGAACAGCCACATACCTTCTCCAGAATGGTAGATGGTACAGGAAATGCGCTGTCGACAAGAAGGTGAGTGACTGCAGTGGGTGAACTGGTATAAACAGAAGCCAGAGAGCCAAGGAGACGAAGGGACTACACATCTGTCCAAGAATGGGAGAGCCTCATGCGGCAGGAGGAGGGCGTCATAGGGCCAAACTTGGATGATTACTTGGATGACGAGTGTGATGAGTCTGTAGAAGTCGTGCACGTGCAGGAGTATAAATCCAAGAAACTCCGCTAACGGTGGGCATACTATCAGAGTGACAAGGTGAAGTTCCAGATGTCCACACCAACAAGCTTGTTCAGTTCGCTATGCTCTCAAAGATGAATCCCACAATGATTCATCAGCAGATCCTGCAAGTGATGGTACGAGTTTAAGAACTAGGGATACCTAGGCTAAATCGTCGAAAGCATCCTGAACTATATCCCGCCCTGGCAGCTGAGGACTCCAGCAGATTGACACCATCAATCAGAATATCGTCGACGAGACAGAAAAGTATCGCAGAACACGCAGGCAATATAAAGCAGCCTTCAACCGTCTAGCATGCACAACCACAGCTGCGGGTGTGATTGGAGCCAGTGCGGGTGTGGCTGCCATTGCCACCCTCACTACAGCGATGAGTGCTATCATTGCTATCCCACTGGGTGGTGTGACTCTTGCCACTATTGTCCTGGCCACCGGAAGATCACCAGGAAGCTGGAGAAGCATGCTAAGTATGTAACACTGGCATGGAGCAGCCTATCGGCTATCGACGAGTTTGTCAGCAAAGCTCTCGAGGATGAGCATGTCAGCGATGAAGAGTACCATCATATATTGAAGCTCCAAACCATGTACCGCACAGAGAACCCCAAAGTGTGCCAGCAATACCTCAAAGGCTCCAGCTGGTGGGTGGACATGGAGGAGTTAAAGAACGAGATACTGTAGTGGGGCCACATCGAAGATCTCTACGATGCCAAAATGTATGTTGCGTCCGCGGCTGGAACAGTGGCTTTAAGATGGCTACTATAGATGGCATTCCTGATGAACCTCACGATAATCGACCAGAGCCAACCGCCCTTCCTGGTTACACTCTGGACCCGCTTGAGAGCTGGACTACGTGGTCTCCTGGATGACATACCGGACCTAACACCTATTTTGATCACAGTCGACTGCGGCCCCACATCAGCTTCTCCATCAATCCACGACCACTGACCAACCTTGCGATCACCACCAAGAATGTAAAGAAAGCTCATAACTGAATGGCAGGCCAGAATCTCATTCTCGAACCAACAGCTGAACTTTGCCATGTAGTGTGCCACAGCAAGATGCGGCATTGGAACGCATTTTCTGCATTCCTATTCTGGTACCGCTGAAGCGGTGCTCATTGCCAGCTGTCTTAGATTCCATGTGTACTACACGGTAAGATGAATCCTCCATGAGCTGGGCACAAGCCTGCCTGATACGAATGATGTCAACCCACAGCCCGTGGGAACTGCTAGCTACAACCTCTCAGCAGCCAATAGACTCCAGCGAGCGTTCAACGCCACTCAGACTATCGGTGGCATTGTGGTCACAACAAGGGCCTGGACATTATGTATGGTGACCCGAGACAAGACTACTCATGCTTCCACTATCAGACACCATGGAAAATCGGCCGTCGGAAGACAACGACGTTCTCATTCGATCCAGGCCCAGAGCCGGGAGCGAGGGTGCAGAATATGCACATAACCAGCATCAGACAAGACCACCCAGATGCCTGGACATACTTTATCCCACACACATCCTCAGGGCTTACACCAGCGGGGATCATTCGAATCAACCAGTTCTTGGAAGCATTATGTTATTGTCTTCTGATGGCCCAGAACAATCTGTGCCACTCTATAGATGGGGTGAATGGCAAAGAGGTGCAGGCTATGTTCAGTAGTCTCGTCGAGGATATGATCATCATTGCAGACCCTAGCAGCATCATTGCCAAGTTCCAGCATACCTTACAAAAGGCCCGCTGCCAGCTGGACTTTGACATATCTCCACACCTGCGGCTTATTCCGAGCCACCTGATCGTGAATATCGAGGCCCTGGTGGTCAGGGGTTATAACAACATGATAGTCGAGGGAAATGTTCCCCGGTGTCCACGTTGAGTTTAACACTGACATCAACTCGGCTATGCATGTCGTCTCAACCCCCGTGACGCAAGCATCCCTGCAGGCCAGTGCTACCCTTGCTCCGATGCACAGAGTGCTGCAAAATCTACCCAAACCCTCTGAGGAAACCCTGCCCATCAGCAGTGCTCACACTGGGACGTTAGCCCTACAAGTGGTGTCAGGTATGGCTATTGCTGTGCTCATCACCAGTCTTCGCTGCTGATTGTAGATCCTGCTCATAGAGCAATAGATCATCCTGATTCTCTTCCGGTGCAGGAGTCGTGGCAAATGAAATTGCCTGAACTAGCTTGGTCTGACCGACAGCCCCCAAACACGCTGTCATCATACACACCCAAGGACTGTATGTTTCGGTGGTACAACCTTTGTCCAGCTTGTAGTAGCACAGGGCCTTATTCAACTCAGAGTCGGGGGATGCCATGGATGTCTGCAACTGCTGGAACACGTCCGACAGATACTCCCGATCCTTGTAGAATCCCTTAGTATGCAGGAGCTGTTCGACGATACTGCCGCCCATAATGAGGTATTCTATGAAGCAGATCTTCCCCTTACCAAATACTAGGTAGAGCTTTACAGCTGTCAGCTCCTCGATTAACTCAGCATTAGAGAATTGGACGAGCTGGTGACTTCTTCTTGTAGTGCTTCAATTCGGTGCAGAAGACAGCATAGTACCTGAGGCAATGGTCCATCGTTTAAGCTGCTATGTATAGTGCTATTGATATTCCTGAATACCAATCTAAGCAGCTGACAGATGCAGACTGGTTAGAGTTGCTTAGCACTCTCGAGGTAGAATGTACACATTTAAATACGTTGTAAACTCAGGGCTTAAACAATGATGTCAACGGTACAGATTGTAAAGCCATGCGAATCTCCAGAAGGGGGAGAAGCCGCACAAAAGCAAGACCCAGAAGCTACTGACACAGGCTAATCCACTGGCCATTCATGTCGCCAGTAACGTGGCGGCGAATGTGACCATGGTAAAGATGATGGGTGGTAATGCGGTTATTCTTGCTGCTGGAGCCACTGGCCTCGCTACAGTGGCGGGTACGGTTGTCGACAACTGTCTAGGAATAACACATCCGATCCCAAAGATCGCCATCGGTGGTGCCTCCTATACTGTTGCTGCCAAGATTATGGGCGTATGCATCCCTCTAATGGAAGCCATGGTTCGAATGCTAGCAACAAGTGCTATGGCTAAGATCATCGTGGCCTATGTCTAGCTTTAAGACAGGTATATATAGTGGAAGGCTGGCAGGTCCATGACACAACAGTAGCCTATGAGGCATGGCGGGCTATCCCAGAGTCGGGAGCGCATAGTCAATCACATGGACTAAGGATTTTCAATACCCTGAAATGGTGGTTAGTCCACAAGGCATGTCCCTGCAGGGAAGGTCAGTATCCTGAACACTGCTACCTATTTCCTTGGCCCACCACATGGTCCTCCTACGCCGATCTGTTTCCGCGGTTCCTGCTGGATACGAGTAGGCTTAAGCCGCTATATATACCCAACAATGTCTCTATCACTTACAGCCATAGAGAACAAAGAGCTAGGTGATATCGCTCACTTGGGAGAGGCACGCCTCCGTTCAGAGGACACTGACTTCGATGAGAAGGGTGAACGTCGAGATATCAGACATAACATCCCAGGCAGAGATCTCATCAGGAGCACTGGCATGCTAGGACAATCAGCCATCAACATGGTTAAGACTGTATACAAGGGGCTGGGCATCAAAGACAGGGCAGTGATGTGGGCTATGCTCAGAGTCGATGAGGCTGGTGCCATCACAGTTATGGCCGAGTCCTATGGACCGGACCTGGTTAAGGATCTCCTGAAACCACGGAGCTTATTCCAACAAGATGGAGAGAAGCTCAAGGAGGGCACCCTCGGCCTGAGCCATATCATGGTGGATGGTCAAGTGAATGCAACAGCAAAGCTCCAACTACCTGAGGTGAAGAAGTCGGGATTCTTTGACCTGCCGTTTAAGATCACATAATAAGCATGATTGCTCGAGTTTGCATCATTCGAACATTCGAGATGCTAGACACTGCGGGCACTGACACAGGCCCTCTGCATTACCTTCTCAGCTGTTGTTTGGATTTCATGCTTGACGCCTCTATTACATCCTTCATATCTGCCAGCAGTACAATGCTACCCACACTGCAGGCAATAGAGCTGGTACAGGAAGTACTGTCATTTAGTCTCCAGATATAGACGAGGCTATGGCTGAAGAGCTGCTGACCATCCTTCAGGAACATGTCAACGCCATACAGCAGCAGACCAGATGATGCCGGTCAGGTGGTGCTGATCATTGCGCCATCAGGACATGGGAAACACATCTTGCTGCGGGCCCTGCTCACCAAACATCTTCATTCTCGATACATCCTTCTGGTGTCTGACTCCACCACTGAGGCGGTCAACAATCATGATCAGTGGTACAATGGTCCAATCACCAAGACACACAACCTGCAAGTACTGATGGAGCAGCTGCTTGCGGTTCGACTAACTGAACCACTTATTCTAATTATCGACAACCCCGTGATGGAACAGAAGACAGTCACATACCCCAGCAACATCACCATTCAGCACACCAAGATCACTGTCTTCATCCTCTTTCAGAAATAGACATGTGAGATATTGCCAAATATGCGGCACAATGCGAGGATCCTGTCCTTTCGCTCGAAGAGTGGTCGTGCTCTGCTTGAGATGATATACGACAGCCTGCCCTCAAGGAGGCCAAGCAAGACTTCATCGGAGGCGTGCAGAAGGTCACAGATCTATAACACTTAATCTTCAGCAACCAGGAGACAGGGGAGCTCACACACTTCAAGCCCTCACAGCTACAAGTTGGATTCAGCCAAGAAGCTCACATGTCAGTCGTGTCGATATGCCTGATGTATCAGCCAGGATGATTTGCAGGCTTGAGGAACTTCGTCCGTGGGCTCCACTACTTGAGGAACTTCTTCAGAAGCTTGAGGAACTTCTTCAGAAGCTTGAGGAACTATTTTAGAAGCTTGAGGAACTTCTTCAGAAGCTTCGTCCATAGGCTCCGCTGCCCCAGGAGTTGGGTAGGTGTTTCTGAAACTCTATCCACTTGGAATCGGACGCCATGACTCTATTCTTCTGACACGTCTCGCGCAAGACCCACTTCAGCCATGACCTCTTACCATCTGCCTTGAGAACAGTTTTGATGAGGTAGTCCTGGTAGGTCTCGGCGGGGAATATTCTAAATGCTGTCTCGTCTCTCGCCAGCTGCCCGCACCCTCTTTCATTGAAGATGTGCTCAATGGCCGCCTTGTGGCCGGCGGCCAACCCCTCCTCTCTACCTTCGGTGTGACAAGTGGCAAGCCCAGCCTCACGGGCCTCAGTCACACATGTACTGATCTCCGCTGGGAAGTAATCTATGGCCCCAGCCTGTAGATTATCCAGCATCCAGTGTGCATCATCAGTGTGGAGGCGGAATACCCCAGCCCACATCCCGACCACTAGTAGATCTTTGGGGTCAATCCTAGATTTTTGAAGGGCGACAATGATGGGACTATTAGTAGGTGTCCTGGGAAGAGCTAAAGATCTGCCCTGGGCACTGCCAAGCTTCCGGTAGAGTATCCGTGTCAGGTGTTCCTTTGTACTGCGGACCTGTGTGGTCTCTTCTATAGCAGTCAGTATCTCCGCATCAGATGGCGGTGAGCCCTTGGCTCGCTCATGGATAATGTTGACGTTAAGAAGTATTCGTCGGACCCTGTCAATCGGCAGCTGTACTGGTTTCTTCTTTGAGGGTGATATAGGTTACAGCTGCCCACCAAAGACGATCTGCTGGAGAATGTTACCAAACATTGCCATTTAAAAACCTGTATATACGTAGACATTAAACATGCGGCAGTATGTACAGCAGCCAGATGGGGCAATTGGACCAGTGGTCTCGCACCATACTGATCCTTGTAAGGACTGTCTGACAGTCATTCGACCTAGTATCCATGATGCGAACCCTCTATCCACAGCGGAGAGGTTCATCCACTTCACCCTCTCAGGACAGATCCATGAGATTAGGAACATGATGCTCAAGTTCAAGCCCAGTAGTACAGAGGAGAAGAAGGTAGAGCGCCAGCACCTGGTGAGCAGGTGGGAGATTACACAGAGCAACAACACCCTGGACACCACCTATGTGAACGATAAGTACCAGTTCCTGGCTCCACTGGCTCATGGACCTTCCTACTATGCGAAGGGGAAAGGGTACTATGCTGTCCGATGTAATGATGGCTTCACAGAATTCGACTTACAACCAGAAGTACAAATACCTGTCCTTGGTGCCACTCTTCTCACTCCTCGAGAACACACATGTGCACCTGGCCTCGATGCAGGACAAGCTGTTCCTCTGGGTGTGCACCGAACATCTTCCAGAGGTAGCGATGACCTCTCCATGACTTCAGGTCTGACATGATGACAATGTCCATGAACTAAAATGTGCGGGATGATACCCTGAGAGCCACTCTCCCTTCACTTCATCCATTCAGGCGCCAGCGGGTAGGCATTGTGCATGCCATCTCATGTGATGTGAAAGTTCTCAACGACATCTGCATGGAGCAGAGTGTCAGACCACAGATAGAGGTCATGATAGTCTCCCATGGTCTGGCAGCCGAACTGGGCCCAGAGAGCCTGTGCATGCTTGTAGTCGCTGTCAGATATTCCCTTGCCAGAGGGTTTACTGTAGAAAGTAGCTTGAGGTGGGAGAGAGGTCTCATTGAAATGGTGCAACCCATCCATGTGCTCATAGGGGTATACACCATTGCGGAGCAGGAGCCCATGCTTGACAGTGTTAGGTTCATACTGGTTTGTAAGTGGGAACGTTGTGGAACCAGCTACCAGCTTATCACGTGATGCTGGGAGGAACTGGGCTGAGTTGATGAACTTCAGCCGATGGAGGCTGAATGAGATGTACTTCTCCATAGTGTTGGGGATGCAGTTGATCTGTCCCTCTGCTTGGGAGATGGCTTGCATGATAAGGTGAGAACCATACCCACGCATGTTGTGGAACATGACCAGGATGGTGGTGGTCCTAGGGTCGAGGTGCAGCTTTAGATTACACACTGTGTGTGCTGCTCCACGGTAGAGACCAGTGATGTGGCAGTGATCTCTGACACTGTCCCCATCTAATGGTCTGTCGCGCACATGGCAACTGACAGCACTTTTGTGAGCTCGCCAGTCCTCTTTAGTCCTCTCCATCGGCCTAGAGTGGGCGAGCACGGCCGTTATCTTGTCCCCTTCCCATGCCAATCGACCCAGCAAGTTCTTAGCTGCATCTTCTCCTCGATACAGCACTGATGGTTCACTGACACCGTCAAAGCGGACCACAATGTATGAGAAGCCACAGCTCTCATGGTGTTGCATTTTCTGCGTGCTGGTCTGAGCTGGATTCGCCTCTGGCCACGCAATCTTGGTTGTTAGGGTTTCAAAGTCGCTATAAATGATGAATGGTACCTTGAGTCGCTTGTGGTGGTTGGTGAACTGTAGCATCTTCCTGTCCTCTGTTCGCATTCTTATGCATATTGGTATGTCACTGATGCCGCAGCATTCCGGTGTGTGCTTGGTGAGAAGGTCTTCACAAGAATGACAGTGGAGACACCACTCGCAGAAGTGCTTTCTCCCTTTATACCGACTCTGATCATAAAGCAGATGTTTCAGGTCTTTAGTCCAGGTATAGTGGTGCTTGCCGAGTACAGTAATGGCCAGGCCATTCTGCCGCTCAACATGCTTAAGATGATGGAGAGGGGTTGGAGGGTCTACGCCGCTGAAGTTAAGCATATCCCAGTGCCCTAAATACGTCTATGTCCGCTTGGGATTACTGTCTGCAGGATAAACAGCAGCCAAGAGAGACCAGCGAAGACAGTGGTCATCATCTTTGTTCTGGACATTAACCATGACACGTTTTCACTCAATCGAAGCAGGGAGATCAATGTGGGCCCTACCAGGTAGTGGTTGATATCTGGCGATGTTGAGGTACAATGCATCAATCTGGTCGACTGCCCAGCCAGACCCCTCGCGGGTGTAGTTCTCAACACATTGCAGCACTTTAGCTTTGGCCTCCTTCACAGCCTCTCTAATACCACTTGCCTTCAATATGGCATGCTGCTTATACCAGAACAGGGGATCTGTGGTGACCTATGTACCATTCTTCTCCTTGCTGAGGGTGATCTTGAGAGCAAGGCAGAACTTCACCCCCTTCAGTTTGAGGACCTCTTCCACCAACTTCCTCTCGATCTTGTACAGTTCTTTATCCAGGAAAACTGTTGGATGTTTTTTCCCATGTCCAGGAAGTTCCCATCCCCGCGAATAGTTCTGGATTGCATGTGGGACCTTCACAAACCCTAGGTGTATGTCCCTCATTTCCTGGATTATAGCATTAAGAAACCTATCGATCTCCTCATCTGTGTACTTGGGTGGGGTTTCTAGCTCTTGGTGGGTGGGGTGGAGGAGTGGGGCTTCTCGGATAGGAGAGCTGGTTCGCTTCTCTGGAGTGGTTGGTAGCTTCCTGCGTGGGGCTGGGGTTGGCTTTTCGCGAGTGGTTGGTAGCTTCCTCTGTGGGGCTGGAGTTGGCTTCTCGCGAGTGGTTGGTAGTTTCCTGCATGGGTTGGGGTTGGCTTCTCGTGAAGGAGAGCTGCCAGGTTCTCAGCATAAGTGGTATGGCTAAGAAGCCCCTGCTGCAACAATCTCGTCAAATTTCGCCACATAACAGATGTGTGTACCTATCCAGTTGCGTTTCTCTAATATAGGGATTTTTGGTATCACATGCTGGTGGGGGAAGGGGGGTGTCTGGGGGTGGGGCCGGCCTGCGGGGGGGGGGGGGCAGACAGACAGACAGACAGACAGACAGACAGACAGACAGACAGACAGACAGACAGACAGACAGACAGACAGACAGACAGACAGACAGACAGACAGACAGACAGACAGACAGACAGACAGACAGACAGACAGACAGACAGACAGACAGACAGACAGACAGACAGACAGACAGACAGACAGACAGACAGACAGACAGACAGACAGACAGACAGACAGACAGACAGACAGACAGACAGACAGACAGACAGACAGACAGACAGACAGACAGACAGACAGACAGACAGACAGACAGACAGACAGACAGACAGACAGACAGACAGACAGACAGACAGACAGACAGACAGACAGACAGACAGACAGACAGACAGACAGACAGACAGACAGACAGACAGACAGACAGACAGACAGACAGACAGACAGACAGACAGACAGACAGACAGACAGACAGACAGACAGACAGACAGACAGACAGACAGACAGACAGACAGACAGACAGACAGACAGACAGACAGACAGACAGACAGACATACAGACAGACAGACAGACAGACAGACAGACAGACAGACAGACAGACAGACAGACAGACAGACAGACAGACTGGCAACATTCAGAAGAAGACTTTTGGGAATTTTTTCGCATTTTAAATAACCAAGATTCAAACATCAAGCTAAAAGCTACTATTAGTGGAACATCGGTTGACTTTTTAGATGTCACGATCTATAAGGGTCCTCAATTTGATTCCTCTGGAAAATTAGAATATAAAGTATTCTTTAAGCCAACAGACTCACATCAGCTGCTTCACAAAAAATCATTTCATCCTCCACACACATTTAAAGGTTTGATCAAATCGCAAATCATAAGATTTTTTCGAAACTCTAGCAACAGGCAAAATCTGAATAGTGCATGCTCTACTCTGTTTGATGCTTTGAAAGCACGAGGCTATTCAGCCCGTTTTCTTCGAAAAATTAAAGCAGACACCATCAATGAGCTTGAAAATCTAAAACCTCATATCGGACCCGAGTTTGAACCTGTCCAAATTAAACACAATAAACCAATCATGTGCGATGGATCAGTTTCTAAATGCGACAAATATAGATGCAAAGTAAACAACTATATTGTAAACCAACAAACATTCCTGAGCTTTCAAACTAAAAATGAATATCATATCCGAACTAATATGCATTGTGATTCTGAGAATGTAGTCTATTTGATCAATTGTGCCCTTTGCCAGAAACAGTATGTTGGTGAAACAAAAAATGCATTTAGAGTGCGTGCTAGACGCCACGTTTCTGATATTAACACCTCAGCAGATACGCCAATTGCTCAACATTTCCAACTTCCGGATCATTCAGTTGAACATCATTTTGAAATCATGCCAATAGAACAGATTCCGACCTTCGATAGTGAGGAAGAAACGAGTTCGTTTCGCAAAATCCGAGAGGGCCATTGGATTAGAACACTCCAAACAAAAGCACCATTTGGAATAAATGTAGATTCGGAAATATCACAAAAGAACAAAATTATCCCATTTCAACTCATATACAATAGACGTAATGTTGAATTAGCGAAAACCATGAAAGACGAATATTCACAGTTGCAATCTAAATTAAAGGAACCGATCAAAGCACGACCAGTAATAGCTTACAATAGAAATCCAAACCTGAAAGATTTGCTAGTAAGATCAAAGTTAGACCTTATGGTTCCTGATAACAATGACAAGGTTTCATCCCTCCCTACCTATTCTTAAATAAATCTAATCCCAACCAAAATCAATGGTGGGGCAACATGAAATCATATCCGTAGGACATCTTTTAATTTTGTGTCTGCAAAAGTGTGTGCGTGCGTGCGTACGTGCGTGCGTTCGTTCGTTCGTTCGTTCGTTCGTGCGTCCGGGCGTTTGTTCGTATGTGTGTATGGGTGTGTGCTCGTACATCCGTACGTGTGTGCATCTATACTTGCGTGGGTGTATGTGTGCGTGTGTATGTGGGTGTGGGTGCATTAATTCGTGAGTACATTAGTGCCTGGGTGTGTGCGTGCATGCATTCGTGCGTCCGTTCGTGCATGCGTTCATGCATGCATTGTTGCGTGCATTCGTGCATGTATTACTGTGTGCATGTATTATTGCGTGCATTCGTTCAGGTGCGTGCGGGCGTGCGTGCGCGCGTGCGTGCGTATGTACGTGCGTATGTACGTGCGTATGTACGTGCGTTTGTACGTGCGTATGTGTATGTGTGTGCATTCGTGTGTCTGATTTCTCTATAATGTAGGATCAATCCCAGCCTTTACCTGTTAAAGCGACCTACTGATTAATTCACTTTACCCCAACTAATCTCAAGGGGGGACCACTCTAAGTAAATCTAAACTTGGTCTCGATAGGACAAATTTAGGCAAAGAAATTTGTAATTAAATTCCTGTGCCAATGCGTTATTTTTCAATGTAAAGACGGACTTGCTTGTGCCAGGCCTCCATATTTGTCCCAAATCAAACAATTTTAAACTGTTTACATGTACAAATACACTGTCGGAATTGGTCTGTTGGTAGCTGATATTTCGTTTGCACGGTCGTCCATGCGTGCAATCGTCCATGCGTTCGTTCGTTCGTTCGTTCGTTCGTTCTTTCGTTCGTTCGTTCGTTCGTTCGTTCGTTCGTTCGTTCGTTCGTTCGTTCGTTCGTTCGTTCGTTCGTTCGTTCGTTCGTTCGTTCGTTCGTTCGTTCGTTCGTTCGTTCGGGCGGGCGGGCGGGCGGGCGGGCGGGCGGGCGTCCGTGCGGGAGTCCGTGCGTATGTGCGTGCATGCGTTCATATGTGCGTTTATTCATTCATTCATTCGTTCGTTCATCCACCTATCTGTTCACTCATCCTGTCACCTGTCCTTGGCCTCTCTATTGGTTTACTGGTCTGTGCCTCCCAGACATCAATTGATTGTCTATGTGGATGGACTGATGGATGGATTACTGGGTGGGTGGCCGGGTGGGTGCATGGATTGTTTGGACATATATGTTTGTAAAGGTACAAACCACCTCTCTTCCGCAACCACCTGCCGTATTTTATTCTTATATTTTCAACAGCCGCACCAACTCATTGCAAAGAAGCAATTAGCGCTTTGCAATGACTAAGTGAATAAATTAAACCAAATTCGGAAATGAAATTGTAGCTTTCACCCATTTGCCTATTCATTTGTTCAGTCGTCTAGTCACCCACCGGGTGTCTGTCTATCAGTTTACAAATCTGTTCTCCCCTTAATCAAGTATTTGTTTAGGTGGATGGCAGGATGGACTGATGGATGGATTAATATGCTGGTGTCTGGGCGGGTGAATGAGTGCATGGGTTGTTGGACATATAAGCTTACAAAGCTCAAACAACCTGTGACTTACAACCACCTCTCTTTAGAAGGAATCTCACTAGACCAACAACATTCAGTCAATCCACAATGGATCATCCTATGTCAGAAAGACCTGCTCAAAACTATTTGTTTATTCCTATTTTCGAACACAGGGCAACACCAACTTATTACAAAGAAGTAATCAATGCTTTGTAATGACTGAGTGAACCGATTTGCCCAGATCAAAAAACTGTATAACTCCTAACTGTCCAAATTTGTTCCTATTTTCGAACACACGGCAACGCCAACTTATTACAAAGAAGTAATCAACGCTTTGTAATGACTGAGTGAACCGATTCGCCAAGATCAAATAACTGTATAACTTGTCAGAATTTGTTTTAATAATCTTTATTCAGGAAACCTGTCCCTTGCAGTACTCAAACAACAAGTAAATTACTCTCCGCCGCCATGATTAAACATATCTCGGCAGCATTTGATCTAATGACTGACCAAATAGCCCTCATTGTTATTCTCACACCTTAATCGCCTGAAACGAACCGGCGTACTAACCCATGCTACAGTTAGATAAGCTCGATATAATTAAGCAATCACGCCTTTTGTATTAGCTGTTTGACTTCAGTAGCGCCAAAGGCGCACATTGATCTAAAGCAGGTCTTCGGGTTTAGTTTGATCTTTTGTGGAGAGACTGAATTAATAGTTAATCAGTAGTCACCATTGTAGTAATTCTCCTATAAATATGTAAGAATTATCAGTTGCCATTAGACCAGTTTTTTCGCTGCATGACGAAGACCATTACGTCGAAAGCGCTCCAGCAACTGACAGTGTAAGCTTTAATTTTATATATATATAATAATCTTGTATTAATTGTTCTTATTTTTCAGTCTCTAAATTGTTTCAACACATATCGCTCTAGTTAATATTTGGTAGTTAACTTTTTTGAACTTTTCTGACTAAATTTGACATAAATCTGTAGAAATTTGATTACGTTCTAAAATGGCCAAGAATTTCAACGGCCCAGTGGGTAAAGGACGCAAATCTGGCAACCCAGCGTCCAACTTTTCTTCAACCAAAAGTGCTCCTAACCAGTCTGTTCAGGCCTTTCAGAGACTGGTTAAGATGTACTTCCATGTGTTGCAATGCTTGCATCACTATGGTCTTTTACGAGAGCATTTGGCATCAGACTCTCTCCCGAAATCTCTCAGCATGAAAATGGAGGAGATGAACTCGTTTTTCTGCCCTGCCTTACGAGATGACGAATTTTTGAAATCGACCAGCATGATAAACCAAATTTGGGCTCATAGCTGCTTAGAAAATTTAATCAACCATTATCGAAGCAAATTGGACAAATTAAAGGCAGAGGTAAAAGTGGCCGAATCTAATGTAATTCTTGATCTAGACAGAGCCAAAGGCATAGCATTGAAATGGGGTAGGCAAAATTTTGGAAATAAATTGGCCACAACGACAATCACAAATTTTTGGAAATTTTTGGCAGAAATAGCTAGTGATAAGCAAAATAGAGTGATGTCTCTACCAACACCGGCGGCCACACCGAGTACAGGTTCAGGTTATCATTCAACAATGACTAACAAACGACAACGGTCACCAACTACCTTCACACCCTCGCCTACCACTTCCAAGCGGACGAATCTGTATACATCACCAACACCAGCACCTGGTGTTGATGATGTAACAGAGTCATGGCCGGCTCTCCCAAAGACAAATTCTCCTCCTGTGCGCCGTTGTCGGGTTGTTACTCACTGTTCCCCCAATCTACCACCTAGCAACTCTTCCTCATCTCTTCCACTATCTTCTCCTCGCCACCTTCTGACTCGATCTTCTCCTCTTCCTCCTTCTCCTCTCTCAATCCCGCCTCCTCCTCTTCCTCCTCAAACTTCTTCTCTTCATGCATCTCCTCTCTCAATCCCGCCTCCTCCTCTTCCTCCTCAACCTTCTTCTCTTTATGCATCTCCTCTCTCAATCCCGCCTCTTGCTCCTCATACTCAATCTTCTCCTCTTGCATCTCCTCTCTCCATCCCTCCTCCTCCTCTTCCTCCTACGCTTCATCTCTCTTCTCCTCACGCACCTTCTTCTGCTCCTCTTCTTCTGTCTCCACCTCCTCTCCCTCCTATGGAGAATAATAGTAACCTGTCTGACAGGAAGTTTGCTAAGTACCGTCATCAATCGCATAGCAAGGGCCTGTGGAGGATCCCCAGAATCACCAAAAAGATTCTGATGATAGGGTCCTCTAATCTAGCCCGAATTGATTTAGATGTCCATCCTGACATCCAGGTTGAGTGCTATCCTGGTGCCGCATTATCACATTTCAGAACAATGGCTATGCGACACCAGGATGGCCCTAGCCCGGAGAAGATCATCTTGAATATTGGCATCAACTCCAAAAATGAGCATCCAACCAAAGCCTCAAGCCATTTACGGTTCATGGCTCGTGAATTTAAAAACACCTTCCCTAATGCGGAGTTGCACTTTGCTGAGATTAACTTCTCTGATAGCTTGTCAGACAGGCAAAGGTACTGTCTCAAGCGTATCAACGAATCAGCAAGGTCCAACTGCCACGTTGATAAGGTCATCCCCAAAATTTCTGATGCGAATTTTCATGTTGAGAAGGATAGAATCCATTGGACGAAAGAAACAGCTAATTGTATTTATAACCATTGGTTGACGGTACTTAGTTTAAACTAAATGTGGGTCAAGGCAATAGCTCCCCTAACATAGGATTAGGAACAAACCTTGTCAATTTAGCAGCTGACTATGATCTCTCACCATCTGAAAAATCAATTCTCGATCGTGGTCTTACTTTTATACCAACTCCAAAACCAAAAACAGGATTAGATTTGCTTTTAGACACAGGTCTTATTGAAGTAGCTAATTTTGGTCATTCAGTAAAAATAGCCCATCATTTTCGAAATTTAAATGGAGAGTCAAAACCATTCACTGGAAAATCCGGTTGGGACCCTCCAGATAGGCTAGTTGATGACAATGTTAAAGCAACCATAAAAACGGTTGCTGGTATAGCCAGATCATTGCCAGTTACAAACAATAAGCAAAACCTTTCATTTCTCGAACGACAGGCTATCAACAAATTACGTAGAAATCAAAATATTATTATAAAACCAGCCGATAAAGGTTCAGCAACTGTGATTATGTCTAGAGAAAACTACATCCGCGAGGCCGAAAGGCAGTTAACTAACACCAGGCATTACAGAAAACTTGATAATTTAATTTGGCCTCAAAACCGACAAAATTTCATTGAAATACTTAATTCATTGCATACAGATAAGTACATCGATAAGAAACAGCTAAAGTATCTGCTAGGTGAGAATAATCCACAAAATCGGACATTTTATATCTTGCCTAAAATCCATAAACCTATCAGCACCTGGTTAGATCCATTGACACCTCCTGGACGACCCATCATTTCAGACTGTGGCAGTGAGTCTTATGGCATTTCAGAATATATTGATTACTATTTAAAGCCCATTGCTAATAGACACAAGAGCTTTCTCAAGAACACTGAACACTTTCTTTCAAAGTTATCCAAATTGTCAGTTCCGAAAGATGCATATTTAGTCACATTAGACATAGATGCTATGTATACCAATATAGATATTGATGCTGGAGTCAATGCTATTAAGAATTCTTTTGTCAAATTTCCTGATCCAGATCGACCAGACACGGAAATTCTAAAATTATTAGAGCTAAGTCTTAAAGGAAACGATTTCCAATTTAATGGTGAAAATTACCTTCAAATCTGTGGATGCGCAATGGGTAAACGATTCAGCCCAAATTTTGCCACGATTTATGTTGCGGAGTGGGAAGTGGAGGCACTGAACAAATCAACCAAAAAGCCTCTTCTTTACCTCAGATATCTAGATGACATCTTCATAGTTTGGCAACATTCAGAAGAAGACTTTTGGGAATTTTTTCGCATTTTAAATAACCAAGATTCAAACATCAAGCTAAAAGCTACTATTAGTGGAACATCGGTTGACTTTTTAGATGTCACGATCTATAAGGGTCCTCAATTTGATTCCTCTGGAAAATTAGAATATAAAGTATTCTTTAAGCCAACAGACTCACATCAGCTGCTTCACAAAAAATCATTTCAT
>JAVVLW010003038.1:0-75000 GCA_034401795.1 Chaetoderma sp. LZ-2023a | reverse complement strand
GTTAGAGACAATCTCTCCATAAGAAACATATTGTGTACGCCTCCTTTCCGGCTGTTGCGGATATGTAACACCACACACCGGTTAGATTGCATAAATTGGCGAATTACCTTAGGGCCTCTTATTAATGATGAGGGATTGTCTCTTTCTACACTCCTCCAGCTGCAAGGCTTCATAATAATTGTCTGGACTCCCAATCGACACGTTGGCAGGATCCGACTCTGAGAAACTATTGGGGTTTCTGAGCAGTGAAAACTAAAGTGTCGATTTCGCATACATTCCCCCTGTATCTTCGGATACCAGTTAGTTTAGATACCCCCGCCAATGTAGGAAGCACTGCGAAAAGAAATTATATTATCTAACCCCGGCCTGCAGTGCATCTCTGGGCATTCTGGAACATAACCCTAATGACAGGTAAAATGTTAGTTTCGTAACACACGGGTGACGGATGAGACGCAGATCTCCATCCAACTTAGTATTGTGACTGGGTGCAGTCATAGAGCCCACCACGCCCACATGGGAAAGTCACTAGAGATGGATATCTGCCTCTTACTCCCCACTATAAAAATACTATTGCACTTTCTAAATTGCTTATGTGGACTGTAAATTGTCCTAGTGATGTTATATGTGGTTGCGGTGCGATACGTGACCAGATCGTCATATGATTCGGGAGTTGACACTCCATAACATGTCTGCATGCTCTCTTTCTGAGGAAGATGCTCTGTGGGGTGACCTTCGGGAAGCCGGGCATCTTCGCCAGTTAGACTTATGTGTCAAAAGATAGGTAGGAATCCCTGCCACATGCGGCCAGATCTTGGAAGCATATCTAACAACTAAATAGTAGGTTAGAATTTAGCAGAATCCCCACATAAATAAAAGGGGCAACTACCAATGCAGTATCTTTGGACCTACATTAGACAGTGGCCTATGAATTCTTCAGAAGTCATCCGACCTGTCTTCATGTAAATCAGCGTGCATCACCTTAATTATAATCTCACTAGGATTGACACGCTGCACATAACCTTTTGTTTGAACAAAAGAGTGGCCCTTTTTGCCATCTCTTTTCCTCTGCTTCGGCGTTGAAGGCATTTTCCTGTGATGGAGGCCCACACGACGCACTTTCCTCTCGCAACAATACTATTTTGTGTGTGTTAGGGGTATAATTGGTTTATATTACACTAATTAAGTAGCCTCGTTAGGATGCTCTGTTATGGGGATACCTCGCTGGATTTACGAATCTGTCAGGTGGCTCCGGTGAGCCCATGGAGAACGGACACCTGTTTGGTTCTATGTACTGTATTATTTTGCTCATTTACTAGCAAACGAGTACTGTTGTTTGTGTAGTTATTTTCTTTATTTATTATTATGTCCGGACATAGACTAAGTTAGTTCATGGACCATCGTACCGGTGACACCAACAGTTGGGCTGAGACCATGGTGTTCAATCTCAGCGGCAATGGTCGCACGGCCCCACTGGAATGTTATCGTTCCTCCAGCTCCAGAAGCTGGCATTTGTAACTTCTGGAGAGTCGCGATGTAGGATCCATGACCCCGAGAACCGTAGCTAACGTGCCCTCCCACGCATCATGTACATGTGGTGCAATGGAGTTGAACAATATAATGGACCAGCACGTAACCCTGCAAGCTACAAGTGCCGCCCGAATGAGGAGTGAACCACCGCCAACACTCAACACACCTGTTTTTCAGTCTCCTTCAGTAGACAGTCAGCACTCCCTCGATTTGGAAGTAGCATCATATGACAGGAGAATGGCACATGTGCTCACCGACTATGCTAGAAATTTCGCCGGTGCAGAATGATCAGCACCGTTTCTACACGAGTTTTCGCCGATCAGTGAGGGGGACATTCCGCGATGCCTCGCAGACGCATACTCAATACATCACATTGTCGGATATTCACGATAGGCACCCAACATCTATGCTGGATCGCGGTTGACCATGACACCGACCCATACGGGGGCAAACTATTCTTTCACAGCCATTATGTTCACCAGCGTCGTCACACGGTGACCAATTGCCGGAACCTCATGCACCATGTCCCACATCTCCGCTAATACGGACGACATCACCATACTACCCATCACTACCACGATTTGAGCCGGGAGATGCGGGACCTCTCTTCCAACAATATTCCAGAAGAACAACATCACATGGCACCCACCACCCCCGTCAGACTCCTGGACCGCCACAATATGAGGAACACCCTTCGCAACAGCCAATAGAACGTCCACGTCGTTTACACAGCATACCAACACCTGTATATGGACCCGCATCATGGCGGTATTAAGTGGACCCTACATATCGTGCACAACACACTCGTCGGGAATCGCCCTCATGTACATGGCATCATCGGGAACATCATCTGGAATTACCACCAAAACCACTACCAACACGCAGGCCAGCATCTGCATTCAGGTCAATCTCCCCAGCACCACCACCTGGATTCGCGCCTAAAGCTCCATATCGTGGCCATGGCCGGATCATTCTCCCTCTCGAATTTAGTGGGGAGAATTATTGGTCTAATTATAAGTGCCAATTCGAAATAATTAGTCGTACAAATCTGTGGACAGATCGACAAATGGGAGAATATCTGGCGCCAAAAAACTGTCAGGAAAAGCACTCCAAGTCCTGGTAGATTTGTGATCAGATCACACGCCAACATACACGGAGCTGGAAAGCGCATTGTTGGAGAGATTCGGGGACATGGCCCTCGGTGAAACGAGTTATCTACAGCTCACACACTTGCATTGACACGCCGGGGAGACATTACCGGAGTTGGCTAGCCATATTTGCAGACTAGTTACTCACGCTTACCCCAGCACGAATCAAGAAGGAGTCACACATCTGCATCTGGACACTTTCATCGGTGCGCGGCAACCGTGGTTCGGATTGAGAATTTCTTGGAGCGGAGGAAACCAATCGCCGTCAATTACATCCAATAAATGAAGTGAACGATGCCAACCTCGTAATCACTACCGACAACCCAACTGCATCAGGATCAACCTCAGCATCTGACCCGCATGCACAATCAGAACAACCCACTGGTCAAAATCACACATCTAGAGGAAGAGGGCGTGGCCAGTCCCATCGCGGGGGCCACAACAACGCCCCAGGACGTGGGAACCAGCACACTAACAACAATCAGCAAATGCATGCTAGCTTAGAAGAGATAACAAAACAGATCTCCACACTCACCAACTTAGTCACCGCACTCAGCACCACAGTCGCAACACAATCGACAACACGCCCAGCAACAAATATGATGACATCTACACAGCCACCAAACACATGTTTTAGATACGGTCAGCTGGGCCACTGGAAGGAGCTATGTCCAAATCGCCCTCTGTCTACCACTCCTACCACTGACCAATGTACACCGCAGCCTAAGACCCTGCTTGGTTCTGATTTCCGCAGTGCCAGCGAAGCCATCATACACTGCAGACAACAGGAATTAGACATACACGACTGACGTACACCCCTTGGACTGGAATCATCACTGAACGTCACTTGTGCAGTGATTTTGGCATCAACAGCCACAGTTGAGCCGGGACAGAAGAACATCTTACGGGTCAACACACCACAGTTAGGAAACAACACACACATAGCTATGCTGGAACCCGACCATGAATATATAATCACCTCACAATGCGCCGGTCCCAGAATGATCGTGGACACCACCAACAAGGATCATATACCGTTTAGAGTATAGAGAATAAACAGATGCGCAAACACGAAATATATAACCGTGGATCCAGGAGGGGGTACGTCCTGCTAAGGAATCTGTTACACCACTTTACGCATTGCCAAAATACTACTATCAGACGTTTGGAGAGTATCATATGCAAGATGGCATCCTCTACATTAATAACCGGATAGTGATGCCTGAGCGTTATCGTAAGAGCATCCTTCAACAACTGTATGATAAGACTGGAAACTTGGCCATCGAGTGAACAATCAGCAGTATCAAACAGGGATTCCACTGGATCGGGATACACGGTAATGTGAAGGCATGGGTCGCCAAATGTGCCCCATGCCAAAGACACGCTGCTGGCCAGCACCATTCCGCACCCTTACAAGTTAAAATTGTTGGTGCACCATGGGAGTGAGTGGCTATTGATGTGCCCGGACCCTTGAATATGACGGATGAAGGAAACAAGTACATTCTCGTATTTCAAGATTACTTTATGAAGTGGGTAGAAGCATTTGCTTTTCTGGACCAAGATGCATCCACAGTAGTGGTGGTCCTGACAAGCAATGTGTTCTGCCGCTTCGGTATGGCCTATGATCTGCACTCTGAGCAAGGAAGTAGCTTTGAGAGCCGGTTGATCTCCAAGCTCTGCAAATTGTTTCATATCGTCAAAACAAGGATGACTCCGTATCACTCCCATAGTGACGGAATGGTGGAGAGGGTCAACCGAACCCTCGCGGAGATGCTCACCAAGGAAACATGCCTTGATTGTCGTGACTGGGATCTACTACTCCCATACGTGCTCATGGCATACTGCACTTCGATACATTCCAGCATGGGTTATACCCCTGCTCGGTTAATGTTAGGCTGTAAATTAGCCCAGGATTCCAGGAGAGAAAAATTCACCATCTCTCCATGTAGAGCTCATGCGGCAGTGGATAGAACAGTCCCATGAGCTAGTGGGAGCAACATTATCTACTGCACACTGGCGTCAGAAAACGTGCCATGACCAGCGAGTGCATGGAGACCCATATGAGGCAGGAAAGATGGTTTTGGGTTCATGATTCGTGACGTTCAGCAAACGTGCCGAGTGAACTGAGTTACCAGTGGAAAGGCCCCTATGTGGTAGTAGGTAAGAATTTGGACGTGACCTACCATATCCGTGCCTTGGATGGCCTGGCCTCAGTCATCCACTTCGATCAACTTAAACATTGTGTCAGTGACGGCCCAATGCCAGAGCTCGGGCTGGGCGTTCCTCGTGACACCGGTACCCAGGCAGATGTCTCTCCGGAAACAAGTATTCCCGACATTAGTCCGGAGCACCACGGTACCAGTTCGACCCCTCTCCTACCAAGCCAGGAGTCCGGCGAACATATGACTAGCGCTGAGGACGATGGCGAGATACGTACTCGCCCTCTCCCTCCTCAGATCGGGTCTACACGATATGGGAAGTCGTATCTGAAGACTTTCTCGTTTGTACTGTTCAAGGGGAAGGACGGAAACGTTTATACGCCGACCTCTTCCCAATCCCACCGACTTTAAACTATTACCCCAATTATAGAGTTACCACAAGCGGAAGATGAGGCTGCCCCGGGCCATGCTTCCTGTGGGATGGATCATGTAATAGACAGCATGGAAGTGAAGATGCTTGAGGAAGCCTTGGCTTGTTTTGAAAAACAGAAAAACCACACAACTCGGTGTACCCCTTCAACTCCTAAAATCGCTTGACCACCCCCCCCCATTCCAAGTTGTGGCCCATCCATTAGCAACCCCCCCCCCACTCCAACTGGCATCTCTCGTCTATGCACCAAGTTCGGACATCACTGGTCCTGTCCATTTCACACTCCACTCGTCGTCTGTTGACTGTCAATCTTCAGATATGAGAGAGCCAGCTGTTACAGAGGAGGTGGCATCCCGCACCGCAGCAAACTCACCCGCCCCACCCCTACCCCCAGCAGATGGTTGGGAGGGAAGCAGCCTGTTCAGCAGACTCTCGGCTCGAATATTCCCGGTACTTAAAAACTATGACAGACTACCAACTCTCGTGTAACGGGAGAAGACCCTCCTCATCCAAAGGGCATCTCCGACCACAACTGCCCTACCAAGCCCACACCCGCCCCCCTCCTACACCCAGCCACCACCCCGCCCCCGCCCCCACCCCCCTGCCCCGGAGCAGTAGTCAGAAAATCACACCAAGACACAGAATGCCAGGAGCACACAGAATACACTTGCCCGCAATGCTGGATACGTAAATTCATCGATGCGCGAACACTACATACTTACTCGGTTATATAAACAGTATAGTGGAGACATTCGACATCACCAACAACATAGATAGCATGCACCTAGCTTCTGTAACAGAAAAAGTTAGACTCCTTTTCCGCAACATTCCCCGCCGCACGAATGTGGGGAGCCCATCACCCACCGCAACCCTACTTTTCTGCAACAGCAACAGACTCGGCATTTCCCAGCATGGACAACTAGATATGTCCATCTCGCATTATGCCAGCGTCACACAGCAACCCGGACTTCCTTACAACAGAACACCACCATCATCACAACAAGTCAACATTTTCCACAAACACCCCCTTATCCGGTGTGTGGAAAGCTGATCATATGGAAAGGAGGAACAACACCGCCGCCCTCTACACTATCCCGGAAACGTCGTACGTAATCAGCTAAACTATCACCCTTCAATCACACGTAATAACAGTCAATATTATTAAGAGAGAAAGATGCCCGCAGTCTGTCGTTGGTATCAAATAGGATTTTTCCACCAAACGTAGAATGGATAATGGTCTGATTCAAGTACGACAGCAGTAGTTATGGGTGCGGCTGGCCGCTATTGTTCTTTTCGTTGGAATGTGGTTTTATCCAATCAAAACGCTCCATTTCATTTCTAGCGTTTGGAGAACAATGGCGCACAGAACTCCACGCATTCTAGAGAACAATGGCGAACAGCGGCACACGTATTTGAGAATCTGCAACACTGGAATGGTCTATTATTTTGAATTAGTTAACCCTTAAAAGTATAAAAGTTGTGTATTTTACGTTTGAACGTAGTGGCGGCGCTCCCCCCTCCGCGGTTATCTACCGTTGTAAAAATATTAAGAGAGTAATGTAAAAAAATAGAGTTTAAGAGGTGGTCCGATTACGGAGGTCGTAGGAGGAGGAGGAGGAGGAGGGAGTATGAGGCTGAGGAGGGGTGAGGAATTACGGACCGATATTGATGTTTGAAAATAATTTGACTGTTTCGTCGGTAACGTTATTAGTAAACTATTTTTGTTGTATATTTTGAAAACGTTTTGACTTTTAACCGTCATTACGCGCAAATTGTTTTTAAATACTTAATATTGCATTTGCAATAACGTCAGTCGTTTTAGATTTTGGGAACAGTGTCGAAGTGCGCGATATCGGTGTTATTTTGAATTAGTTAACCCTTAAAAGTTTAAAAGTTGTGTATTTTACGTTTAAACGTAGTGGCGGTGCCCCCCCCCCTCCGCGGTTATCTACCGTTGTAAAAATAATAAGAGAGTAATGTAAAATAATAGAGTTTAAGAGGTGGTTCGATAATGGAGGTCATATGAGGAGGAGGCTGTAAGAGGAATTACGGTATTGATGTTTGAAAATAATTTGACTGTTTCGTCGCTAACGTTATTAGTAAACTGTAGAATATTTAGAGACTGCCCGTATGCTGTTAGTAAGCATCAGCTACCAGACAGATTAGTAACAAAATATTAAAAATAATGTATTAATGGTATGTTCGGTTGGAATGGTAACCAAGACTTGGTGGTGATGGATCGTATCCTGGGTTGAAAAAGTTAACCCTTTCACCGATGAATCTATATCTCATTTTCATCGATAACATACAGGAAAACTGTTGAATATTTTGAAAATAATTTGACTGCCTGTGTCAGTTGAGGCGGAATGCTATAGTATTCCTCCTCAGTTGATATTGCTGGATGATTATGAGGGCGATGCTAACGTACTTGTTTACAAGGTATGCACGATGTACGAATATTTTGATAATTTGTTGCTGAATATTTTGATAATTTGAGGGGTAGCTGAATATTTTGATAATTGGGTGCTGAATATTATGGTAATTGGTTGCTGAATATTTTGATTGGTTGCTGAATAAATTGCTTGGTTGCTGAATATTTTGAAAACGATTTGACTGTGTAAATTTTAATTTCTTATTAGGCGATGTTAGGTAAGAGAGAGGTGGTCTTATAACGGAGGTTGAAGGAGGAGGGAGGAATGCTATCTCGGACAGCCTCTGCTAGGCATTGTTCTCCGCGCATGAGCGCGCCTTTATTCACCTGGTGGTCCTTTAAGAAAATGCAGGTGGTCGCTCAAAGAGGTGTCGCGAGGGATGAGGAGGATGGCTGACGTATGCTAGCGTATTCGCCGAGGCAACGCCATGCGCGATATCTCTGTACGAAATATTTTGAAAATAATTGATTGTAAGCCGCTGGTGGTTTAGTCACTATTAACCTCCTCCTGGGTTAAGTCATTTTAAAAATGGCAGTCATTTAATTATTAAATTTTCAAAATTGTTATGGAAATGGTCATCGTTGACGATTGATGTTGTATAATATTATATAGATAGTTTTATCTACCATATTTATGTCTTTAAAGCGTCAATCATTTAATTATTACATGTTTTTAAATATGAACAAACTCCCAGTCATTTAATTTTCAAAAAAAATCTTTAGTTGCCTGCATACTAGCGTAATCCAATGGGAGCTGTATGTGTGTGTTGACTAACCTCTCTACAATTGACCATGCAACTGAATGTACACATCGTGATACAGAATAACGCCTGTGCCATATACATCACCTGTCACTGCCTGTAAACTTCCTGTTGCAAAGTATCTTAACGCTGCTACAATTTGAAGTAAGACTGACAATGATTATGATCGGTGTGTAGGTCACTGAAGATCCTGTTGAAGCTCATTGCATAAATACAATATAGTCTCTCTATTCAGTCTATATTTTTCGATCAAAAGACTATCTGGCATAAAGTCAAGAGGATTAAGCATATCTCTAAAGAATCTTGGTATATGATACAGTCGTCTCCTTCTTAAATCACGATTAAGCAGAAATAACACCATTGCCTTTTTAAATGTATAACGTTTTAAATGGAAAATGTGGTCATTGAATGGCAAGCATACCAAATGCACAGAAACTAAACTAATGGAAAATCGTGAAAGCGACACGTTCGTGGCTTTAAGGGTAGGGTATAGCCTGTCGGTAAATGAACGACATCATCGCTTAATAAATAATTTAATGACAGTTTCTAGCTCAGCAAAATGTCATCAAGGACTACTTAGTGATATCGTTAAGCATAACGACAGTTTCTTGCACATACCCCCTGAACAGCGAACCTATAATATTTCTCAACCCGTGACTCTTTTGACTCCTAGCGCCTACGAATATGGGTAAACGCCCACTAGTTTGATTATCGTAATAAGATCTCAACATGGCTGAATCTGCTTTACACATATACTTCATTTTTGCTGTGTTTTTACAGTCAAAACATAAACATGTTTAGATAAAGCTAGCAATTACGCATCAATTCTTAGACCATAGGTCTAAAATGTAAGCAAAGTACGCTCGGTGATGCACTGTCTTCAAATGGTATGTTCTCTCCAGTCATATCACATATAATCACGCCTATCGTGTCAATGTAATTCTTAGATACGATTCTAGACTGGATGTCACGGAACGTCCATTGACAAATATCCTCGCCCCCGTGGCTGCTAGAGAATAGCCTAACTCTTAACAGCATAGCTGTAGCATCTCCGACTACATTATGTCTTACAATATCGCAATATACGTAAGCGGTAGTTAATGTAATCTTTAATTGCTTTTTATGCGTTGAGAGAATGCCACCCATCGGGGCTGGGCCGCTAAAGATATGGTCAAGATAGCCTAATAATTTACCCATGTCATCATCAAATTCAATTGCGAACATTTGCTTAGTGGTTACTGTTACGAGGTTAGATGATCTGTCAAATAGTTGAATCTAATGGCATTTTATAATGCTTGTGGCTAGTAATCTGCTTATTTATAAACTCTATTAGAAACTTAACAGTACAGAAGTCTTTAGGTATTTCTACATGCTGGATGTAGAGTGGTAATAGTATTGCTTTATGCTGATGTACTGAATTTGTTAACACGTTTAAAGTATTAATCTGCTTAAAGGCTACGTTTAGAGACTTTTCTTCTTCTACTGCTTAGGTTGAACTTTAGTTGAGAAGGGTTCATAAGAATGTAGCAGGATCGTCGAAGGCTTTGCTAATGTTAACCAACTTCTCAGATACAATATGGTTGACAAACCGACCTCCCATTTTCTAGAAATTACTATCCGGATATTAATCTATGCTACTGTTACTTGGTAGCATAATATAAAACTGCTCTATGTTTCTAGCTATTCTTTTTAAACTGGTGACAGCGACAATCTCGCAACTTTGGATATTTGTATACTCAGCGCCGTTAATATATACCCCAAACACCCAGATGCTAATGCAATTCAAACCCCTTTATCAACATTTTGAATGCTCAGATTTAGTAAACACGTCACAACTATAATATAAATAATTATAACCTAAGCGAGATATCTTATCTCCACTCTGTGCACTTTTCCACTACAAAATGACCAACGACACTCATTATTATACATTTCTGGGATATTTAGAGACATTTCTAGAACCGTTACGCTCACCCTAGCGTGTGGGGCTGGGGTCTGGGTGGGTAGGGGTGTACCTGTAGCGCGTTAATGATTCTAAATAGGGTTACGTTCTGAGTAAGTATCCATGAATTAAATGAATTAGAATAACCCTGCCATTTGATGACAGCTTCTCGCTTATTATCTTTCATACGCCTTTTAATAATTTTTTCTACTCGATACAGTTGCTGGTTTGCGTCATTTAAATGAATTTTCTGAAACTCTTCGGAATAAAATGTGGCAATAATGGGATTTTGATTATAATCGTCGAGCTTAAATACAGCAGATCTGTGAGGTAGATTCGAACTTATTTTAAAGACTTTACCTATTCCCTTGGATACGCTTTCGAGTACATATTATGCCAAACTAACATCTCTGTACTGCGGTCAGCATCTACACATTTCATTTCTGTACTACCGTGTACAGTTCTATTGTTAGAACTTACCAGAGTATGGAGTGTATCGATATATCTATCAGTATTTTTGTAAGTCATATATCACCATAACTTAGTCTTCATGGTGCATTGAACGCGTTCAACGATCGCAGACTTCATGCAACAGTTCTGAGATGTGTAGAAAATGCATGTCTTTAGACATTAATATGTGTCTAATGGTAGCGTTCACAAATTGCCCCCATTTAATGCTTTGAATCTATTTGTGGCTTCTAGAGACAGTATTCCGAAAAAGCTCCAATTATTGAGCTAATTTTTTCCAGTTTTATTCGTTAAAGGGTTTATCCACAAAAATGTTGATAACTAATCTATCATGAATAGTAGATGACGTATATCGTTATGATGTCGGGATAATGTGAATCGATCTCTATTAAACATTTTTCTCTTAGACATGCGCAATGTATACGTCAGTTGCTCAGCTAACCAGGCCCATATTAATGGTTTAAATAATGTTCCATTAAAGGGCTGATGTAGTTTCCTCAAACCGCTGAAAGGAATGTTTGCTATCATAATATACACGTTTCACTCTGTCCACTGCGCTAATAGATTTTGTATTTCTTATGGTTCTTGCAAAGTTTTTTTGGACATAGTTTAACCAAGTTTTGAATAGCTTTGCTCGAGATCTCGAGATCCTTGATTTCTAGCAACAGCGCATGGTGCAGCTGTGCTCATTCTATTAATGAGCATATCTCGTAACCTTTTAGCCTCAGGTTTGCTTTTCCTTTTTTTCGCTTTAGCACTGATACGTTGAAGGCTCAGGGGTTCAATGCTTTCGTCTGTATTATGAACCTTATGACTCCACACGACTTGTCTAGGTATATTAGTATCCGATAAGAGACTGTTTAAGGCTACAAGTAATTTAACTTCTAAAAAATCCTTAGAATTTGTATAAGGATTCTGCATCATAGTTGAGGCGATTGAATCTACTAGATTACTATTCGTATATGCTACACTGCCTATGGTGACACAATTAGAGTTGTCTAAGGAAAGGCCTGGTGCCCTTTGATTTAAGATTTCAATTAATCTCTTGCCTTTACTTCTTAAGTTAGGGCTCAATGATTGAACCAGATCTTTAATTCTAGCATTATCCAAATTTAAACCCCGAGGTTCTGAGGTCTGGAGATTCCACTAATGCCGCGAATCATCTGACGCCTTAACAGCTGAACCAATTTTTTTAGACTGATCTATCGGCAGTCTAAACTTTTGAAATATCTGAGAATACAAATTTGAATTTTCTCTAGCCATCAAGTCGTTACGATTTAAAATGTGTTCCATGTCTTGATCTAAATTCACAGCAGATCTAAGATTTTGATCGATATTTAGAATATTAATCTTAGATGTCGTGTTTATACTGTCTATCACATTATTCTGTACCAACGCCATATTCTGAACGCGTTCCATCGTTATTATTATCTGAATAATTTATAAATAAGCGGTAATACTGCTGGCAGTAGAATATGTAAGAAACCTCCTCATTGAATAAACCGTCGTCTTTGATATAACAGCGTTTTGCCTTTACTGAGTAATCTAATGTTATCTCGATATCTGTGTTTTAGAGATAAGCGGTAATACTGCTGACAGTGGAAGATGTAAGAAACCTCATCATTGAATAACCAATTGTTTTTTATAACTGCGTTTTGCTTTTTTAATGAGTAATCTAATGTTATCTCGATATCTGTGTAAGCGTTTATATTGTATTCGATTTAATTTAATTTTTCCACAAATTAAGTTTCAGCAGCATTCAGACACAGCATCTGCTAAACCCTTATTACAGAGTTCTAGTATTATCTCGCATTGCATAGACTTGGCTTTTGCTAAAGCCTGCAAGACTGGCAATTTATCCGAGATATTAACCGTTCTACGTCCTCTGGTAAGCTTAGATCCGGGTCAAACTGACTCCCTAGACTGTCTACGATTGTCATTATTATTGGAGCTACACTTCCATTTTAATTTTCTTACACATTCTTATTCATTGTAGGGACATACACTACGCACAATTGGTCTGGTAAACTATTGGTCCGTAATCTCAGGCGTCCAGGTGTTGTCTGGCAGTGGTTTATGAATTAATAGCCATGAGCTCGTGTAGTGACATCAATATATGAATCCTGTAATGTTGAGCTACGTCTATGATACATTTGACGCACCAATGTAGTTATAATGGATGCGTCTCTAGGATTTTTAAATAGGATTATGTAATGACAATTCAGTGAAATATTTCTGTGGTGCTTATCTATTCTGAGTCAAATGAATTATCGTTGAATTCTCATGATGGCCGCGTCTGGTAAATAATGCATTAACCCTACTATCTACGCCCTCCACAAAATCGTCAAGGTAATTAGATTAGCGATGCTGGAATATATTTCGAAATCTTGAATTCCTGAATATAGTTCTACATCGGCTCCATAGCTTTCGTAAGCTTGTTGATACGAACCATAGCACAATATGATTCGTTCAGGTGTTTTATTGAGTAGCTGAGCCCTGAATCTAATTATCGTGCTTAACTGGGTGGATTTTTCAGATTAAGTTGGTCCGCTAAGTAAGATATTAGTGGGATGTTTAAATTGGGTATACATTTTGCTGTTGTTTTACTAATCTAATCGAACACAGCCAGGTACATCATTCTATACAGAATTCAATACTCTTACAATATTATCGAGATCATGGAAGCCTATGTTCAGATGAGTGTCACTGAGATCGTTAACTTTGTGACGGTAATAATGTTAAAATTGCGAGCTCGATGTATAGAGTAATCGAGTTTACTTTAGCATCATGCGTGCATTTAGGTAGAATATTAGCTATATTAAGAATGTGCGAAATTCTATTAGAAGCTTATAAAATCGACTTATTCCCTTAGGCTTGTGATTTGGTCCTTTGAACATATGAACGAGTTAACGTTCATTAACTGAGCCACGTACACAGGGTTTGAATCTACAGATACTGTCAACGTAACCACATTAACCGCTTAAAAATATAAAAAATCGTTGAATTTTTTGCCAAACAATGGACTCGTATATGTGTTTTAAAAACGAGCCTATCGGAATAGTATATTGATCTTGGCACTTAACATGTGTTCAATGATGCGCTCAAATTTTGAAGCTTACCGAATCATAAGTCAGAGCTTATCACCTGGGTATCGATTTTTTAGGTGACAGACATTTCTTCACCCTATATAAGAGCCGCGCATCGAAGTGAAAAATCTTGCAGGCGTGAGTCTAGACCCTAGCATTGGGAACTAGCATATAAACGCCTCAAATATTACAACACACACACACCAAGTGAAAAATCATTCGAACACTTGCGTTTCAAAAGTCAGCACATACTTTTAAAACTCTGCCTCGTAGTTATTTTAAGTGCTTTTGGAGATATAAAAATGGAGTGTAATGGCCATAGCAATATTTCGGAAGTTGAGGCTATCATGCTTACGGAATCGTCCTGGAGTAACTGATAGCGATAGAAGACATAATTGTAAATTGTATATTCCCCATATGCCATTGTGAAAATGACCCGGATGTAGAGTAAATGAATGAGTGAATGAATGAATGAATGAATGAATGGTGTTTTAAAAAATAATAATAATAATAATAATAATAATAATAATAATAATACAGATTCTGAAAGATAATGCTATCATTCATTAAGTTTGTTCAAAAAACCATATTTGCAGCAAAAATTTCGGAAAAAGAAAAATACAATTGTTTAAATCAGATGCTTTGGAGGTTTAAATATCGCCAGAGCTAATATTTGTAAGTCTATTTCAAATTCACAAATTCACAAATTAAAAATATATATTAATTTATACAGTATGAAGAGCGGCAAGCATGGACGCAGTACCCAAAGGTTAGAATGAAAAACAAAAATATCAAAATTAAGCTGAAATACTTCGCGTTACGTTCGCACATATATTAACGGGTAAAAGCATATGATTTGGGTGGTGGAGGGGGGGGGGTGTGTGTTAAAAATGGTAGCCTGGGCTTTGGCATAGGTGTGTTTAGGATTCGTACCCATATGGAGAGTCTACAGATATCACGTGGGCATGTGGTTAACGTATGTAGTACGGATGCGGGCCATACCAGCTAAGCTGGGTACTTGCCGCCCGTCCTGGATCCGTTCCATCAACGCACCACCTGGGTAGAGCCATAAGCACGTATGGGCCTATGAGAGAGATTTGGTTGTCAAAGTGATTAAGTTCGTTAAAACGCGTGGCGCGCATGCACACGTTAACCGCTGCATTGACAGAGCACATGTAGCACGTCCAAGAGTGGGTAGCGCTTTGAGTGTACTTAGTAGGTACATTGTAATTCTTCATACTTGCTGGTTTCCGCCGAATCTGGTATCAATCAAGACTAGAATTCGACAGGCTTTTCAAATCTGTTAACTGTTAAGAAATGGCTGAGTTATCGCCGTTTTTCTCCTTCTAATTATGCTCAAAATATTTCCATAACGTCGTAATCGCGTATATATACATAGCTAAATAATCGATAACTTGTGTAACACGTGACTCACTACGTCATCTTCACATCTATATCTATCACGATATTTAGATAATTGTGACACGTCACAGGATTACAGCGGGCTGATTGGCTGGTTCATCAAATTCTGATTGGTTGAGGCAGCCAGTTACGACGTCACCATGAGTATAAAAGGGGAGCATAGTGACATATCAATTTCAGTAACATAGTAGGCACAATTAAGAACGGCTACTGGGTATTCAGGTAACTATACATGAAATATTTAATTACACCGTCTTTAATTAATTCTTAAGATATTCATTTAATTGTACCTTAATTACCGTATTTTTCTCTGTAAACGGTACCGATGACTAACAGGTACCGTCCCGGTCTCAGGACCCTCAGGACCGCTAGTTATAATTTCTTTATTACTGTTCATATTTTCCTTGTTTCACTGTAAGGTGTTTCACTAACTGCACCGTATTAGGTCTATCAATCTGTATTATTACTGTTCTAATCGATGTATGCACTATTATCGTTCTGTACTAGGTTAGTTTAGTATATGGCAAGTAGCCATCAGTTGATATGTTTTGTTTATTTGTAGAACACCTAGGACCGCAGTTCACTTAGGAGATACTATACAGCAACATTATATATGCATCACGTTTTCCTGCCACCGACAATATTTTACTGAGGTCGCTTTCCGTGCTATTAACTCTGTTTAGCCTGGCATGCTACCGACTAAACCTGACTAGTCAGCTCGATAGGATAGGTTTAATGTGATTAGAGACAATTTCTTCGTTGGGAGACATATAGTGTATGCCTCTTTTCCAGTCGTTACAGTGATCTAGCCCCGCCCCCCACCCCTCCCCCACACCGGCAAGTTTGTGTCAAATTGGCCAAATTAAGTATAGGGCCTCATATTTATAAAGTTATTGTCTCTCTTCATGTTCATTAAGCCTTATGGCTTCTTAATTGTTTGGATGTCCCTATCCGCACCGTAGGCGGATCCAACTCTGGGAAATGTATAGCAGATTTCCGAGGGGTGATGGCCAAGGTACGGTGTCACACACACTGCCCCTGTATCTTAGGATACTTGTTAGTTAGTTATCCTTGCCAATGTAGGAAGCACTTCGAAAACATTGCTATTATTAGTATTATTATTATTATTTCTCTTTATCTTTCTTAGGATATATATATATATATATCCCGCACCGCAGTGCATAGTTAGGAAACGTGAATTTAAACCTAATGTTAGGTCAATAACTTAGCTCCATAGGATTGGCGAGGGACGAGATATGTATCTCCACCGAATTATGTACAAATGTCTGAGCAATTTGATGGAATCTGCCACGCCCTTGCGGGAAGGACATTTACGGTGGATATTCATCTCTCTAATCCTCACTGTAATGACAGTCCAGTTGGAATACATTTGCTTGTGTAAAAAGGTAGCCATCATCCTGAGATGTTTTATGTGGGTACGGAGCAAGATGTCTGGACTCTCATCAAGCTCAGATATCTTGCAAAGTGTCATGTACACATACTGTCTTGAGCACTGATGCCGTGGGTTGTCTGCTCTCACCAACAGCCGTATCTACAGCTAGGTAGGGTACCCGCCATTTGCCGCTTAAACTAGTTTTTATCTTTTTAAAACATAAATGATGGGCTAGGCATAGATGAAGGCCCGCATAAATAAAGGTGGCGCCTACTAATTCAGTATTCTTGGAATTACATAAGATGATGACTTGGGAATCCTACAGGAATCGCTTGTCTTGTCTTCACGTAAAACAGCATGCAACACATTTGGTTATAGTTTCAGTAGGATCGTCTTTTTTTGCAACACTATTTTGATTGAACACAGGATGGCCGCTTTTGTGGCCATCACTGTCTCTCCGCTTCTGCAGTGGCAGCATTTTCCTTCGGCAGAGGCCTGTGCGAGGCACTTACTTCTCGCAAGGATCCAGTGACGTTGGCCCGCGCGAGGCTACTACCCCTCACTCAAAAATACAGCACTAGGAGTAATGCCCGCGTGAGGCACACAGCCTCTCGCCACACAAGAGTTTCTTTCTCTTCTCCCTTTTCAGCTTAGAGGTATAATAACGTAGGTTAAGTTAATTAGTGATATCGTATGCGGGAGCCTCTGTTGTAGGGGTACCTCTGCGGACCTGCATGTCTGTGTGGTGCCTCCGGTGACTCCACGTTTAAAGGTTCATATGGCTGTTTTATGTTATGTATTATTCTTATAATATTATATCTCAACAATTGTATACGAGATATATGTTAGTTACTCTTTAATTAGTTTAGGTCACCATCTAAATCTTGTAAGTTCATAGATCTCAAAATCGCTATGAACAGGCATACCAGTGACACAAACTCATGCGCAGATACTGTGCAATTTAATGTTAGCGGCAATGGTCGCACGGCCCCCACCAGAACAATTGAGTTCCCCGGCCTTAGGAGCTGGTCTTTGTTCCCCGATGGACAGCATCGCTCGGAATCAGTTACCCCGAGACCGAGAGCTGGCCATCATCCGCGTTTCTCATGCACGATTGCCATGGCGAACATCATGGAATGACCAGATGTGACCTAGCAAGCTACAAGTGGCGCCCGATGTGGGGCTCGATGAACAACAACTACAACAACATTGCGCAGCGAACTCACGCCCACACCATACAGCGAGCTAGAATCCATCTCTCCGTTCAGCAACGACTCCTTAGATCAAGAGGTAGTTTCATATAACGGACAAAACGGTCGTGTGCTCACCGACTATGTTCAAAATTCCAGTGGTGCGGAATCACCAGCACGGCATCTACAACAGTTCTCGCCCATCGGTGAGGGGACATTCTGCGATGCCTCACAAGTGGGAACTGCATTCCGCACATTATCAGACGTCCGCGATAGGCGATGGGCAAACCTTTTATCCTTCACACCGGTACTATTCACCCACGTCATCAATAGCTGATATGTTGCAGGGTAAACCATATATTAATCCGCATAATGTACAATATCCTGTATCTTCCCCATGTGATTTATCATCTTATTTTCAGGGGACAGCACGGTATCAACAGGGGGGGGGGGGGTGAATCAGTACCTCCATTTCATAGATACATCAGTCATGCCACACACCACACCCGTCAGCAAACTGCACCACCACCATATGAGGAATGTCTGCCACAGCAATCATCATGAGACGAACTGCCGCATCATCTGCACACCGCACCGCCGACCATCCATAGACCAACACCGGTTTATGAACCCCCATCAGGGCGAGCTTCAGCAGATTTACACACACAACCACATACACACCGTTACTCTTCTCACAGGCAGACTCCTCATCATCAACAACCTTACCGACAGGAAACACTGACACCACCACCATCAACAACCGCACGTCAACCGCCATCAGCATTTTCATCAGTCTCCCGAATACCACCCCCACCTGGATTTGTACCACTCAGTTCTCCATGTGGTCAAGTCCAGGCCATTCCCCCCCCCCGCAATTTAGCGGGGAGAATGACTGGGCCAACTACAAAGTTCAGTTTGAAATAATCAGCAGAACAAACGGGTGGAGCGATCATCAAATGACCAGAGAAACTCGCACACGAACAAGCAATAGAGACGCAGACGTGAAAGATATACGTGTGGCTCCAGGAGGGGGTACGTCCTCCCAAGGAATCGGTGATGCCATTATCCACCACAGCTAAATATTATTACCAGGGGTTTGAAGAATGTCATCTCAGCAACAATGTTCTCTACATGATCAACCGTCTGGTAATCCTGGAAAGTTATCGTAATATCATACTACAACAACTACATGATAGCACCGGGCATTTGCCCACGAAAAGGACCATTACCCACATCAAACAGAGATTCCACTGGATCAGAATTCGTGATCGTGTAAAGGCATGGGTTGCCAAATGTATCCCATGCCAAAAATGCGCTGTTGGCTATCATCACTACGCACCTCTTCAAATTAAAATAGTTAGTGCACGTGGGAGGGAGTGGCTATTGATGTGCTCGGACCCTTGAATACGACGGATGATGGAAACAAGTACATCCTCGTATTAGAAGATTACTTTATAAAGTGGGTAGAAAGAAGCATTTGCTTTGCTGGACCAAGAGCCATCCAGCGTAGAGGAGGTTCTGGCAGGCAATGTATTCTGCTGTTTCGGTATGCCCTATGAACTACATTCCGATCAAGGAAGTAATTTTGAGAGCCGGCTCAAATCAGAGCTCTGCAAATTGTTTCACATCATCAAAACAAGAACTACGCCATATCATCCATGCAGCGACTGAATGGGTGAACGCTTTAACCATACATTAGCGGAGATGTTGACAGAGGAAACGTGCCTTGATTTTAGAGATTGGAATTTAAGTCTCCCATATGTACTCATGGCTTACTGCACTTCAGTACATTCCAGCACGGGCTAAACCCCTGCTCGGTTAATGTTAGGCCGTGAATTAGCCTTATCCCTGGATCTGGATATGCCTTGGATACCAGGAGAGCAAAATTCACCATCTCTCTATGTTGAACTCTTGCGGCAGTGGATAGAACAGGTCCATGAGTTAGTGAGAGCACACCGACGGCAAAAGACATGGCACGACCGGAGAGTGCACGGACATTCGTATGAAGCAGGAAGGATGGTATGGGTACACGATTCACGACGATCTGCAAACGTGCCAAGTAAACTGAGTTACCAGTGGAAGGGCCCCTATGTGGTAGTAGGTAAGACGTCGGACGTGACCTACCATATCCGTGCTTCGGATGGCCTGACCTCAGTCATCCACTTCGATCGGCTTAAACCGTGTGTCAGTGATGACCCAGCACCAGAGCTCGGGCTGGACGTTTCTCGGGACACTGGCACCCAGACAGAAATTTCTACAGAAAGCAGTATTCCCACGATTAGCGCAGAGTACCGCGGTGCCAGTTCAACGCATCTTCTACAAAGCCAGAACACTGGCGAACAAGCAGCGAACACTGAGGATGATGACAATATACGTACTCGCGTCTCCATCCTCAGCACGGGTCTACTCGATCTGGGAAGCCGTATCTGAAGAACTTTTCGTTTGTTTTGTCCATGGGACTGGATGGGAAAGCTGTTCTACCAATCTATTCCCACTCCCACCCACTTCATGCTATACCCCACATCATAGAGTTACGCAAGCGGAATCTGAGGCTGACCCAAGCCATGCTTCCTGTGGGGTAGAACATATGGTGATTAGCATGGAAGTGAAGAGGCTGGATGAAGCCTTGGCATGTCTAGAACCGCAAAACCGCATAACTCGTTGTAAGCGACCACACCGCGAAATCGCCAGACCACTCTCTAACCAAGCGGAACCCTTATCCAATACCGCACCAACGCCCCTGCTCCAACTGGCGTCCCTTATCTATTCACCAAGTTCGGACATCATCGACCTGATCCATTTCACACGCCACTCATCGTCTGTTGACCATCAATCTTCAGATATGAGAGAGACTGCCGCTACAGAGGAGGTGGCATCCCGCACCGCACTGCCCAACAATACCCCCCCCCCCATGGTGGGCAGGGAAGCAGCCTGTTCAGCAGACTCTCACCTCGAATTTTCCCGGTAAAAACTACGACATGGCACCAACCGTCATGTAATGGGAGATGACCACATCCCGCTATCCAAGGGCCACCCACTCCATAAAGCCCACCATACTCCCCCGTGACCGGTCCGGACATCACACCACAGACAGAACGCCAATCACATACAGGACACACTTGCCTTCAGGACTGGATACGTCAATTCATCATTGCGTTTATATTACACACATACTCGGTTATACTCAGCATAATGGAGACATTCAACACCGGCAACAACATCGTTTAGCAGCACCTATCGGTTTTAACTAATCACTGTTAGAGACATAAAGATATCCGCAACAAATCCATCCGCACAAAATGCGGTGAAAATATTGTTCACCGCAGGCCCCAACTCACCGCAATAGTAACAGACTTGGCATTCACCAGCGTGGACAACTGGAATACGCCCATCTCGCATAACATTAGCATCATACAGCATCCCGGATTTCCCTACAACAGTTCACTAGCGTCAACAACACCAACCAACATTTCTCCCACACACACCAATTATCCAGTTACGGGAGAACTGATCATGCGGATAGAAGGAATACAGCGCAGCCATCTACAGTACGTGCGACGGGAGAAACGTCCACCAAATCCACCTGTCCCTCCCGGGCACATCGTACAGGAACAGCTAAAGATATCACATGTCATTCACACGTAATAACAATCAATATTATTAAGAGAGTAAGATGCCTGCATTGTCATCAGTCACGAGTAGGATTTTGCTACCGAAAAGGTTAATTCGATAATGGATTGATCAAAGTGACGACAGCATCCTACAGGTCATCCACCCTCTAAAGTAACTCTGTTCCACCCACGGGCTCGGCTATTACAGAGCGAAATACCAGCAAGGTTCGATAAAGTTGACACCGCACTGCCGCACCCCACCCGCAACCAGGGGCAATAAAAATGTCACATTTCACCACAGCGCAATAATCATTCACAAAGAACCAGCCATGCGTATCAATTAAAATCACCAACATGTCAGAAACACAAACACTCAGGTTGACTGCATTCACAATCTCCATATGACGGCATTGTAATCATAAAACGGTGTGCACTCATATTTCCGAGCGATAGTATAACCATATATATATATATATATATATATATATATATATATATATATATATATATATATATATATTAATATGTCTGGTCTAGGTAGGGATGGGGCTAGTCTTACCCATAGAGGAGGATGCTTGGCAGTCCACCCACTCGGAAAACACAGCTATCTTGGCGGGATCAGTAACTTTGATTGGCCTCAAGAATAGGACTGTTTAAACCATTCATTAGATTACATACAGGTTTACTGTCATATTTTTGATTAAGAGCGCAACTGCTCTACCGTGTACACAAATCATTAGTGCACGGGCTGGTAAAGTGACATAAAAAATATGACAGTATAATTACAAAGGTGGGGCTTAGAATACACCTTCCGTATCCTCTGCGTGTTGTAAGAGGCGACTAAAGGAGTACGGGTGAGGTAACCCTGACAGAAACATCGAGTGCTGAAGACGGAGGTTCCAGGCCGCACGGCGCACTCCAATAAACCATGGACCCACGCACTTAACGCTTATGATCATGTCGATAGTCACTTACAGGACTGGCGGTATGATCGGCGAACGAAAAGAAGAAAAGAAAGAAGAAATTACAGAGAGAATTTCAAAAATTCTCTTACCTGTGTTCCAGCCCACAATCGACACTGGCTGAGAACTACCTATCTACAGATAAATTAAAAGACGCATGTGAAATAACAATATGGGGACATTATTCAGGAAAGATTCATCATCAAACATATATTTTCATTTCTCGCATCTACACGGAATATACATCAGCAACATTATTTCATCAGCACCATAAACGGCATCTAGGTTTCCGATCAACCACGTGACTAACACTTCTATTTCCAGTAAATTGGATCAACAAGCTTTAGACAAATGAGCCGCCCAAATACGCGACTACCACAGCGTGATGGAGGAGTGGCGAGGGTGAGTCAGGGTAATTACCGCTGACGTCACCAGGCTCCCAGATACCCCATCGGGTGCTCCAGCCTGAAATTGGAAGAGGCTTGTTTATAAAACCGACCTACGCTAATTAAAAGGTGAGCTTCCGTGGGAATAAGTAGTTCCTGGTTTTGCGTTGATCGGGAACTTATATTTTAAGCAAAATGTAGACGAAGTTAATCAGCAAATCTTCTTATAATTAAACATACTCCCTCTGTACGGGAGGAAATATTTATGTGACTACGGTAAATTAAAATCGAAACCTTCCTTGTAGGGCATGACCGAATCACCTATAACACTTTCAGGTGTGGTCATCCGCCCTCCTGTAACATCACTAATTTGTATAAAAAGGAGGTGCACGCTCTGACTCGCGTTAAATTGGATACCAGGGAAGATCACAGCAATAGGCTACTTTCGTGTCTTAAACAAAATTCTGCTAAAACATCATTATTATTATTTTATTATTATTATGTATTAAGGCTTGGAATATTTGTCAGTTATTATTAGTTTATTAAGTGCAAGTTAAGTAACCCACACCGCTACTATGCAGCAGCAACATGTCTCTCGAGCAAGACTTGTCTCTCACGGATTCATCTGAAGAATCAACCTCGTCTACACGTGCGAAGAAGTTTTCCTGTACCGTTCTTCCGCCTAACGGACAACAGTGTCACAGAACCTTTACCAGAAATTCAGATCGGAAACTGCACGTCAATTGGGATCATGTGCTTCAGCGAGCCTTCTGTGCCAGTTGCCAGCACTTGTTTTCCGCAATGCGCTATGGTGTAACACATGCAATCAGAAATAAATATTGTGTGCTTAAAGTAATGATAGTTCCGGGAGAATAAAGTGATGATCCGTTAGTGTTAGCCAGAACTTTTGAACAAAGACTACCCGTAATAGTACTCCCGATGGAATGAATGGCGCATACCAAGAACACAACAAGACGTCAAGCTATAATCACGAGGCACCGCTCAATTACAACTGCAACAGTTTCCACCACACATCACGCTTCAGGGAATTTATCCGCCAACACCACGCCATCATCAGCACCAGTCCGTCCGGTAGCCAGTGCAAGCCAGGCACCAACATCGCCCGCACGATCATCACCGGCCGTAGCAGCATTGCACATACTGTCAACATCAGTCACCGCATCCGCACCACCACTAGTACACCATCACCGCAAGTCACCAGCATCAGCATCCAAGTCAGCATCATCGGCATCAGCAGCCGTCGGTCACCCCATTCTGATAATTACATCACCAGCATACATGGACTATCCACGGTCACTGTCTCCAGATGACTTGGTAATAGACGAAGAAGGCCAACATGCCAGCACCACCGTCATTATCCCAACATCACCACCGCATCATCCACTGCAGGACCCAGCCGTACGAAAAAGCAGCACGCCTGACCATTCGTATTCGTGGAAGATGAGAATCGCCCACACTCCGGAGATTAACCCAGTACCGCATGTCACCGCCAGCCGTCTTCTGACAGGCGCAAAATCATGCAAGCTTCTCCATTTTACTGCCGCAGCTTCATCTCCTCCACGAACAACACTCGACACCGTCACCGCAGCATCACCATCCATCACCACGCCTGCCGCAGCAGCAACCACCTCCGCACCAGCAGTCATCGCATCATCACCGGCCACAAGAGTAGCAATGAACATTAGTACCATGGGTGAAGACTTAATAACCTTAGACATTTCCAGACGGCCAACATATGATAGTGAAATATCCGCAGTTCAAGAAAATCCGCCGCGCCCCACCACCACCAGCCGTGGAACACAGACACGGTGGGAAAATTTCGCACCTAATGTTTGCTGTAATTTCTGCCAAGGATATAGCAGGATTCTTGAGTGATGCGAGGAGTGAAACAATCCTTTTTATTAACTTTATTTTTGAAATATTTTTCTTATTAAGGCTGGTATAATAATCTTGCCAAATTATATTTCGATGATTTGGATGTAGAAGCTATGTTGAAAAGAAGCTGGATCACTGTTAGGATTCTAGATAATATGTGAATGGCCCAATGTATAGCGATCAGGCTATCTTATCTAGATTCGTCAGCATCGAAGGCCGAGCGTACGAAGACTAGAAAAATGATGACTAAAACTGTAGCTAGTGGCGTCTTAGGTAATAATCATCATCAATGGATGAAAGCTCGAGAACTGCATGATCAGGCTGGTGTGTCTACTGACATAGCTTGTGGGCCCGATGATTGGGATGCATTCCAAGACATTTTGGTCCTGCATGGTATTTCTCTAAGAGTGTACAGCAAGGCAGAGACTAAACACTTCATATACAGGGGTGTGGATAATTCCATTCAAATTCTGCCCCTATATCTGTATAATGATCACTACGCATACGTAACCAGCATTAAGGCCTTGAAAGGTTGCAGTTATTACTGCGACGATCGCGACGTTGCTTACTCGCACCGCGATCAACACTCTTGCATAAAACACTGTCGTTTATGTCAAGCGGCTTCACCCTGAAAGCAAAATCACTTATCACTATTGTGAATCTTGTAGCAAATGGTTTAAGAGTGAGGGTTGCGTATAACGATCATGTCAACTATGGAATGTGTGCCACGTGTATGTCTTGCAGGGACTGTGGCAAACCTCTCGATATTGATTCTCGTTCTAAACATCATTGCGGGCAGGGGAAATGTCCTAGTTGCAAGACTGGAGTTGATTTAGGGGACCACGTTTGTTATATGCAGAGTTATAATGAAGAACATATGACCTTAGCAGTGAAGCATAAGGCACGCAACCCTAAAATATAAATAAGAACTTATCGTCCATCCCACAAGATTTATTCTTTTATGATTTTGAAACGAATCAAGTGACAAAGCATCATGAGGTTATTTATGTCATTGCTCAGATAGCTTGCTACGTATGCATTAGCAAACATCATGACGAGCAATGCATGGAATGCAATGAATGTCGAGGAGTGGTTATCTTCGAAGGAGCTAATGCTCTAACCACTTTCATGCAATGGTTATTAGCTATGAAACCTGAGCGTAAGAATACACGTTAGTCTAATGCTCTATGTTTTTTGGCTATGGTCATAACAGTCGTGGTTTTTACTTTCATCTAGTGCTGGAGTCGCTCTTTAGAAACACAGAGCTTAAACTGTCCAGCATAATAATGAATGGTAATAAATTGGTGTGTTTGATTGTTGGTGACATTCATTTTAAGGACAGTCTAGCGTTTCTTCCATGTCAACTACCCGCACCATTCAATCTGCCCAGTGAGAAAGGATTTTTTCCATATCCAAGACAGTAACGTATACTTTGATTACTTAGGAGCATACCCATCGATTGACGCCTATGACACAGATAGTATGTCAGTGTTGGTGCATACGGAATTTGACGCATGGTATGATGCTGCGAAAGACGGTGTTTTCAATTTTAGGAATGCCATGAAACTTTACTGCAGGTCTCACGTAGATATCCTACGTATGACTTGCGGTAAGTTTCATGATATGTACATCCGTGAAACTGAGATACCACCTTTTGTGCCATCTGTGACGTTATCATTATTATGTAAAAAGGCATTTAGGGCTAACTACTTAAACGATCATAAGATAGTAACCACTCCTGCTATGGGGTACATTAACCTATGTAGCAAGAAAGCTTACTCTGTAGATGTGTGTAAGTGGCTCAATTAGCTGGTTCATTCTAAGAACATGTTCATTAAACACGTGCTAATGGGTGGTGAACCCGAAGCGTTTAGAAGATCGCTGGATGGTTAGTCCCCGACAAGGATGAGTGAGTACTTTGAGTACTCCGGCTGTTATATACACGCGTGTCCGAAATGTCTACCTAGTAAGCGTTTGAACACCAAGTAGTTTTTCAGCCTGATTTAACTTTAGAAGAAGTATATCAGAAAATGCTTTCTAAATCTAGTGAGATTAGACATATGGGTTTGAAGGTAATTGAAATGTGGGGTTGGCATTTTAGGGCCCAGAGGCTTAACGACCCTAGCATTAATGCTTTTGTGAATGCTAGAACGCATCATGAACTGCTTATCATGCACGATGACCTCTACAGTGGCATACGAATGCCATACGTTTGCATCACCAAGCTCCAGCAGATGAGTATATAGCAAACGTGGATATCACTTTGCTATATCCTTATGTTTGTAAGACCCACGAATACGCTCTAGATGATCAGATAGAAATCGTTAGGGATTTTAAACCAGTAGAGGAGTTGGCGTCTTACTTCGGCCTGAGAAAGTGTATCTGTTTGCCTCCTCAAAGATTTATTCTTTGCTGTCCTGCCATACAGATGCAACGAACGTTTGCTCTTTAAATTGTTCAGTAAATGCGCTCACGATTTGCAGAGTACTGAATGTACTCATAGAGATAGCAAGCGTGCTCTACACGGTATATGAATGTCTGTGGAGTTGATGAAGGCGGTGCGTAGTGCGTACCATATCTTAGAGTTTATCGAGATATGGCACTATGAAGAGCGTGCTGATACACTTTTCAAGGGATACATTGATAACATTTTGAAAATTAAACACGAAGCATCCAGATATCCCCCAAGGATGCACTCACCGATGCACAGAAAGATGCATATGTTCTGGAATATTTTGAACACGACAGGATTAAATTAGATAAATATTTGATCATTCAAAATAAGGGCCTTAGGACCCTTGCAAAATAGGTGCTGAATTCTTTGTGGGGTTATTTCATGCTTAACCTCTACGAATACGTCAATTCGCACCATGTTGAAGTTGCTGACGGATAGACCGATTTCTGTCAAAGATATATGTGTATGTAATGACAACACTCTGTTAATGCGCTATTGTGAGTTGAACCGATTCATGCCAGCGGATAATCGTACCAATGTTGTGATCACTGCTTTTGTCATGAGTCACACCAGGGTTCATTTGCTACAAATCTAGTAGCTGTAGGCTCGAGTTGCATTTATCATGATACAGATTCTATCGTGCATGTTAAAAAACGTGATTAACCTCGCCTAAACTCCGCTTACCATGACAGACTCGGGTATTTCATAGACGAAGTTCCTTACCGCAGTGAAATAACCGAGTTTGTCAGTACTAACCCGAAGAGTTATGCTAAGGCACAGCTAGATGGACAGATGTGGGATATCAAGAATGTCTGCACAATTAAGGGCTTAACTTTATACTACAGGAAGACGGTGTTGGGTGTGATATTCTGTTAGCCACCGTCAAAATTCATAATCTCGAAACGTTCGCTCAATATCCTAATATTATCATTAGAAATAAAGATCATAGAAGTAAGGGTACTAGGAAACGTTTTGGATTTACTTACAAAAAGCAGATAATTTTTAATGACTTTTATACTAAATCGTATGTCTATCAGGGTATCCCTATGATCCAATTTTATGATAGCTGTGGGTGAGAAGGTTTAGGGGTGGCGAGCATAACTTGGAGGTATATGGGATTGAGTGTGAGTGAATGGGAAACACGGGGGGGGGATTGGGGTGGGGGAAACAGGTGGGTTGGGGGTGGTTGAGATGTTGCTTTTGTATGGTGTAAAATACGCTAACCATAACGTAGACGATTACTAGCATACCCTTCATCAAGGGGAGTAAGAAGTCTTCTACTTTATTATTATCGGTTAGAAATGTGGGTGGCCGATACATAGTCCTAGGGTTGGTTGGGGGGGGGGCTGTTGAGATGCCACTTGTGTATGGTGTATAGTGCGCTAAACCACAACGCGGAAGATTACTAGCATACCCTTCATTGCGGGTGAGCAAGTAATCTTCTGCTTTATTATTATCGGTCAGAAATGTGTGGAGATCGATACTCGGTTATAGGGTTTGGGGTGGGGAAGGGTCCAAACCATACCAATTTAAAACATCCCTACTCTATCTTTGCACCCAATCTGTTAGGGGTTCGGCATCGCTTAGACCGTTTTCAAATTTATTTAATAATAGCTCTAAAAATGTGTTTTGCGTGTTACCTCAGTCACATCATCCTCTGTGTCTATCTGTTTACTTTACAGGTCGTTGGATCCCGCTCCAAAAAATGTGTACATTTTATATTTTAATTAAATTAGTGTTTGTATTTGTTTTACACATAATACGGGTTTTATATTTTCGATTATTCGTATGTATATTTTTGTCATCTGTATATTTATCGTCTGTATATTTTATCTGCTGTATAATTACTGAAACTCTGTTTTATTAAAAAGAAAATTGTGAAATGTGACATGACTCGTATTGTTTTAATTGAGAAAACCCTGAAAGAACCATCGCCTATAACCCGTTCAAACCCTGAGTCAACTTAGGCTGGAAGTTTTTATCAATATTGCGTGGCCGTTCGAGGACCATTAAAAATGTAATCAGTAGTTACTAATCTAACTCGATTGAAAATTGATTCGTTGAAATCTCTATGACTCTGCTGATCATTACATGCAGTCGTAGTTGTTTTAAAGCTCAACTAGTTAATTTTAATCTGTTGGAGTAATAACTAACCGACGTGATAGATTGTCCATTTAGCATTAATGTCCCATGCTTGAATGAGTTCCCAGTGTCAGAAAAAAAGACGAGTACAGACATATAACCTGTCAATCATACTTACGGTATACATTACCATTGCCACGTGTCATTACGCTAATTACCCATAAGCTCAACTCATTGGATGTCAGGAGACACGTGATTTAATGAGGGGCGAGGCTTCGTGATTGAATGAGTTTTCAGTAAAAGACAGGCATGTAACATGTCAATAATACTTACGCTATGCATTAACACTTGTCAATCATTACACTAATTACCCTTAAGCTCAACTCATTGGATGACAGGAGTCAGAAAAGAATACGAGTCCAGACATGCAACAGGTCAACAATCATTATGCAATACATTAAGTCTTGCACGTTTGGCATGGCTCCAAGAGATTGCCACTTAAGTACACTCATTAACCCGTGTAAATCATTGCACTAATTGCCCTTAAGCTCACCTCATTGGATGACAGGAGGCACGTGATTTAACGAGGGCAGGGCTTCGTGATTTAAGTTCACAGAGTCAGGAAAAGACGAGTCCAGACATGCAACCTGTCAATCATCGTTAATTACTCTCCTTAAGCCTTGTCAATCCTTATGCTAATTACCCTTAAGCTCGCCTCATTGGATGACGGGAGGCACATGAGTTAATGAGGTGGATGGGCTTATGGACACCATCTACCTTGGCTCAATATGGCATAATGGCCTCTGGACAAAGCTACTATGGCATAACATAAATGGTAAAGTATGTAAAGTAATACAGAGCATGCATAACAGCATACAATCAATAATCAAGTTAAACAACACATTCTCGCATGCCCTTTCTTGCAAATGGGGAGTACGTCTCCAGTACTCTTCTCCATATACTTAAATGACCTCGAAAATTTCCTTAGTAACAAAAACTGTAAATCCATAGAACTAGGTAATACAGAAGATGAGCTAGAAACCGTATTTAGACTTGTAATACTCCTCTGTGCTGACGATACAATTATGCTAGCTGAAAACGCGACTGACCTCCAGCTGATATTAAATGCATTTGAACATTATTGCAAATTGTGGAACCTAAAAGTAAATACAGACAAAACAAAGATTATGGTCTTTGGTACTACGAAAGAATATTGTAACCAATTTTCATTCTATCTAAATACTAAGACATTAGACATTGTATATAACCATAAATACCTAGGCATACATTTTTCATACAATGGACGCCTACTTCTAGTGTAGAAAAGCTTATTTGAACAAGGCCGAAAAGCAACATTCGCTTTACATCGACGAGCTAAACAATTAGATCTACTCATTGATTGTCAAATAAAACTCTACCACCAAAGGATAGAACCGATCCTCCTTTATGGATGTGAAATTATTTGAATCGAAAAACGTAATTTAATAGAAAAGGCACTTCTAGAATTTCTAAGACACCTTTTAAAAATTAAGCGAAGCACACCTAAATACATGACATATGGGGAACTAGGTGAACTGCCAATAAAGGTATTAATAGAAAAGCGCATGATTATATACTTGATAAGGCTTATCTCAGGAAAGCAAAATAAACTAGCACTACAAGTATATAATTGCATGTTAGAGGATTTTAATGAAACCCAAAAACCATACAAATGGCTAACACGCATTAAAACCATTGTAGATAATACAGGCACACACACCTTTGGAACACACAAACGATCCATAGCAGAAAAATCATCCAAGCTGCAATTATTCGAAACATAGAGGACCCGTTTATGCAAACGTGGCTCGCCCAAATGCAGGAATCATGGAAGGGTAATATCTATAACTCTTAAGACTACCTGGGAAACAGAACCATATCTCCATAGACTTAATGATAGGAATAGAATATTGTTCAGTAGGTATAGGGCCAGTAACCATTCATTACCAATAGAAAAAGGGAAGGTCGTAAGGAATAATAAGAGAAGAAAGGAAATGCAGTATAGGTGACAAAAACGAAATTGGAGATGAGTTTCATTACATTTGTATTTGCAATTTTTTCCACACATTACGAGTAGAAACACTACCTAAATACTACCATAAGAGATCAAATTATTTTTAATTCTTCCAGTTATTCACGAGCAATAACAAAAATCTATTATATAAGGTTTGCAGACTAATAAACTAAATTATTACGCATTTCCAAAACTGTCGCACAAACACGGCCAACAAACATAACCTGTGGAAGGGAAAAAAAACCGAAAACAAAGGGAAATTGTGAATGAAAAAATGGTTATATGAAAAGAGCTTGCCTGAAAAGGAGCAATCACATCACTGTAGTAAATATAGATTATCCCTTTTATTGTTGGGAGTTAATCATTAGAGATATATAAATAATATGTAAACTGTCTTGCCACTATATAAATTGTATAATGTTTATAACCCCATGTGTCACATGTATGATCTGGGAGTAATAAATCAATCTGAATCTACATCTAACATGCAATCAAAACAGTGGAGATAAGGGCATCTTCAACGGAAAAACTGGCACAAAAGGCAGCGGAGATCAAAGGAAAAAAGGTGTCAAAATAACAAAGGAAAAGTGCAAAAGAAAATGGTCTGAAAAAGGGTCCGCTACGCCGCTCCTCCACTGACGGCTGCGACGACGACGACGTCGACGATGACGAGATTGGAAGAGTCAGATTGATGGAAGAATGTATATGAGAGAAAAAATTCAACTGAATAGGAGCAGAGTGATGCCAAGGGGAGAGAGAAGATTGTTTCTGAGCAGGAAGAAAAGGTATTGCAAGATGAGTAACACAGCCAAATTTGCTCATTTTTTAGGTGATTGGGGATGACGTGAATTTGATTTGCGACTTTCATTTTGGTCAGTAGTCCTACTGGTTAAGAGGTGGACTTGATGGCAAAGGAGTAATCTCTTATGCTAACAATGGAAGAAAATTTAGCACCACTCATCAGTCCTAGGAAACCTCTCATTGGTAAGGACCGTGACAGACATCACATATATGCACATAAGAACACAATGGTAAACAATCCAATTTTAGCTGACTGACTAATACGTTGTGGTGTTGAACACCATTTTTCTATATTTTCAATATACCTGACACTCTGTTGCATTATTTACTTCAATTCCCCAATCGCCTTTACTTACACTGTCAGACAATAGCTTATCCTTAAAAACATAAGAGGAAATAAATTGAAAATTAACATTAATGTCGAAGATTATTATTTGTTACCTACCAGTGATTTGCTCGGCCAATCCAGCCACAATAAAATGTTCAGCTAAAGAGTTGATGTCTGCCAAATACGCACCTTGTGCCATACAGAGGGTCTGTAGTAATGATAGAAATAATAGACACATAGTGAGCATAGTGAAACAGATGATTGCTTTTTTCAAGCGATATCTATTGACATATGCACGTATTTAAACACCATTTATTCCACGTGGGGCTTCACGATATAGCAATATTATATCGAATACCGGTATAATAGCTATACCGTTAGCCATGTCGATATGGTTTGATGAGACTATAATATCGAGTTATATCATAACACCGGTATAACATTTTGTTTAGGCAGATACTATGATTTCCATTAGCAAAATCCAATAGTAAATCTGTCCAATGAGACAAGAGACTGCTCTTCGTATCAATGGGGGGGGGGGGGGGAGGGATGATATGTTACATGTAATTAGCAACCATACTTAACATTTTCTTATTTATCAGAAACTGTCAAATTTTTGTGTGGGGGTTGAGCTTCTCGCAAAAAATAGAATAGCACTTATTTTAATTAACATCATAGGACAGGGTTGCGGAAGCCTCCCTAAAATATTTCTTTTCTCATGCTAATATCTTATAATTTCGACCTGTTATTTGCTAGAAAATCATAATTTCAAATAAGTATTTTGCGTCATAATATTTAATCTCAGCCTGGAGCTCTATTCCTTTCTTACATTGGTGGGTTGCTAGATATTGATTGTTACAAGTCACTCTAATGGAGTGAGTGTAAGCATATGCGTGTTCAACTTAAGGTGGTCTGTTTAGTAAGTGTTATAATCACTAAATTGTACACCAATGTGCAGAGATTTACCAGATTCCTGGTGGTTTCGACCCATTGAAAATGTATTTATTATTCTGGCGTATATCAATACAAGTACCCAGGAAAATTTGTAGAATATAGGGTTACATCAATATCCAACGCCTTGACTCATAACATTGGTATAAAGTGCCACTCAAATATCAACAGGTTTGATTATTCGCTAAGTGTAATTAAGCGAGTTCTCTGGCACGAGATGGCCACTGGTTATTTCACGATCTCCACGCAGGTGCGATTAAACCAGCGATCTCTACACAGGTCCTGGAAATAGTTGGAATTTCGAGGCAAATTCAAATCATTTGTAGGTCCGATTCTAGAGTGGGTGGGAGATGTGGGGGAGGGGGCGGGTGGGGGCGGGTGGTGGTGGTGAGTAGTTATGCTGAGCGGTAGGCGCCCACTTTGATTGGATGAGAGCTTTGTGACGTCACACAGCTTTCCCATGCCCACTTCCATATATGGGCATGGGCGGAATCTCATTTAAATATGCTAATGAGGTGACGTCACAAAGCTCTCCTCCAATCAAAGATGGGCGCCTAGCGCTCGGCGTTGGTTAGTATTTTGGGGTAGGAGCAGCCCTGATGTATCTATCCCCACCCCTCCCACCCATATACATTCCACCATAAAAAATTGATGGTTTTTGGTATCTACATCTTACTGACATTCTGGGTAAAGTTTCCATTCGTAAAATCCAATCGATGGCTGAAAAGAATAATTGAAAGATGAAAACATGAAATAGAATGTAACATGATATAATTAAGACTTTATTCAGTAAAAGATGTATAGTGAAATTCTGTGAAGTAGAATCCTAGTTGAAGAGATATTCAGTAGTGATCTCGAATAGCTCTAAACCACGAAGTGTTCACTCTGAGTTCTGATGATCAAGTGATTTGAAAAAGTCCCTCTTATATACTAGGCTGAGCTGTCAATCAAAAATCATGCTTGAATTTGATTGGCCCAGCGGTAAGCGCTCCTAATGATTGGCTACGGCAAAATGACCTACATTCGTGCTTGAATTTGATTGGACCAGCGGTAGGTGCCCCTACTGATTGGCTGAGGGGAAATGGCAGGGGAAAGTATGATTAATTATCTGTTGTAGATGCACTAAGAAACCTTAGCTGTACTTAAAAGTACACTCGCACTTATGAGTACAGAAATGAGGGGGAGGGGTAAGCTATGGATTGGCTAAGGAGAAATGAGCGGAAAGGGTATGGGAAGGGTATGGATTTGTTAAGGAGAAATGAGCGGGAAAGCTATGGATTGGGTAAGGGGACATGGGCGGGAGAGTTATGATTAATGACCTAGAACCATGTTTGAATTTGATTGGACGAGCGGTAGGCGCCCCTAGGAGGCTAAGGGGAAATGACCCACATTTGTGCTTGAATTTGATTGGACGAGCGGTAGGTGCCCCTAACGATTGGCTAGGGAGAAATGAGGGGGAAATTATGATTAATGGTGTAACATCAGTAATGTTTTGTAGTGGAAAACTATAAAATGGGGAAAATGAATGACACTTGGAGATCGAATCAACCGAAATTGTGCTCGCCCTGTGAGGATCCGCCAGGCAGGTGCAGCGCCGGGCTCCACGCCTCGAAGGAGCCCACCCTCAGCTACTGGAGGTCCCATCAACTCGTCTTGTTGATCCAGGGGACGAGGATGGAGAGCTACTGGCCAACCGAAAGAGAAGACCAAACCCAAAGATAAACCCAGTATCAACATCATGCACTGGAACGCAGAAGGGGTTACCAACAAGAAATCAGAGCTCGAACAGTTCCTGTACGAAAACAACATTGATATCTGCCGCATCCAAGAGATACACCTGCAAGAAGGAAAACCATTTAAGATCAGAGGTTACAAGATCTTCCGGTGTGATCGAAGAGGAAGAAAGAAAGGTGTGGTGATCACCTTGGTCCGAAACAGCGTGAACGTCAGCCAGATCAAAACCTTTATGGAAGAGGCAGAATATATCAAGATCAAGGTAACAACCAGCAACTCTGTGATTGACATTGTCAATTATTACTGCCCTAATGACAAGAATCTCTCACTTGACAAAATCCTGGTCCCGGACTGCCACTTCCTCATTGCGGGAGACTTTAATAGCCAGTCTCAGAGCTGGGGATACAGAACACTTGATAAACGAGGAGAAGACATTGAAGCATGGCAAGATGAAAAGCACCTTTTACTTGTCAACGATCCCACAGATCAGCCTACCTTCTACTCGCGCCGGTGGTACTCGACAACAACGCCGGACTTGGCATTTTGTACAGAAGACATTCACAGAAACCTCAGTAGAGTGGTCGGATCGCAGTTGGGAGGAAGCGACCACCGCCCAGTCCTCCTCTCTCTTTCTGGAAGTATTCCGACAAGTTCACCTCAACATCCAAGGTGGAACTACAAAAAGGCAAATTGCAGTCTGTTCGGCATTCGTTCCAATATGCCTACCCAAAATATAGCAGTAGAAGGGAGAAACATCAACAATGTGGTCAAGACATTTAATTCAAGTATCCTCAAGGCTGCCAACGAAGCGATTCCTCGAGGGTTCAGGACAAAATTACCGCCCCTACTGGACAACAGAACTGCAAGCAGCACATGATAAACTAGACAAGCCCAGAGAAGATGCAGAGGGTAATCCCTGTCATGAACACCACTTCAAGCTACAACAAACTAAAGCCAGGTATCTAAAGACCAAGCTGGAGGCCAAAAGAAGAAGCTGGAGGGAAAAGACGGCAGGGTTTAATTTAGAGAGAGACACAACAAAGCTATGGAGACTGACTAAAGCACTGAATGATGAGGGTATCAGGGGAGAGAAGATTACTCTTGAAGAAGATGGACAAACACTGTCAGGAAAGATGGCTGCAGATGCCTTTGCGAAGGCATATGCAAAGGAAAGCAACATTTCTATACCACGAATGCGTCAAAAAGAGGTTAGAAAAGAGCAAAAGGAAAGAACAGACACCAACACTCACGATGCAATGAAAGTTGACATTAGTTTAGCAGAACTGAAGAAGGCCATCTGCCAATTGAAGAAGAAGAAATCTCCCGGGCCAGATGGCATTACGAATGAAATGATCCAACACCTTGGTAATGCATCTCTCCGCAAGTTGCTAGACATCTTTAATCTCAGTTGGACCAATGGAGAGATTCCTCAGTGCTGGAAGGAAGCCAGCATGACTCCTATTCTGAAAAAAGGGAAGAACAAGACGAAAGTGCTGAGCTACCGTCCTATCAGTCTTACAAGCTGCATATGCAAGACCATGGAGCGCATAATCAACCAGCGGTTGCAGTGGTACCTGGAGTCGGAGAACATTATAGTTTCAGAGCAGGCAGGCTTCGGAAGATACAGGAGCACAGAAGATCAAACAACACATCTGGCACAGGTCATAGAGGACACCTTTCAAGCCAAGAAGGTGATGCTAGCTGCCTTTATCGATCTGCAGAAGGCATTTGACAAGGTGTGGAAGGATGGCTTCCTCGTGAAACTCCGGCGCACAGGCATCGGTGGCAACATATTCCGATGGACCAAGTCATACCTACACAATCGCAGAGCTAGGGTGCGGTGGATGGACAATCTGGACAGAATGTATTGCTGAGACAAGGGGTACCACAAGCCGGAGTATTATCACCAACTATGTTCATACTCTTCATTAATGACATTGTAGCAGAGCTGCCCAATGGGATCCAAGCAGCCCTCTATGCAGATGAACTCGTACTCTGGTGCACCGAGGAGTACACAACGACTGCCACATACAGAAAGCAGCTCGCCTTGGATAGAATTACAGCTTGGGCCAATCGCTGGTGTATTACCATCAACAAAGAAAAATCATCAGCCATGCTATTCTCACTGTCCACAAAAACCAAGGTTGGCAATCTGACACTGGGCGGTACTCCACTCGAGTACGAGGACCAGCAGACATACCTGGGAGTCACCTATGACAGAAGATTAACATGGAAGGAGCACATCCAGAACGCAGAGGCAAAGGCCAGAAGAAAGCTAAACATCATGAGGAAGCTGACAGGAACAAAGTGGGGTGTCAATGAAAGGATCCTCAAGACCATCTACCTAGGTGCCGTATGACCACACCTTGAGTATGGATCCAGCTCATGGATGACAGCAGCTAAATCTCATCAACAGAACCTCGACAGTGTACAAAACCAGGCACTGCGCATCATCACGGGTGGAATGAGATCAACACCAATAAAAAAAATGGAGCAGACAGCACGCATCTCCCCACTTAGTAAAGGAAGGGAATGCAAAGCACTGATCCAAGCTGCAAAGTTCAAATCATTCAACAACCACCCGATGAAGATCAGGCAAGCAAAGCTGTCATCAGGAAGACTTAAAAGATCAAGTTTTGTGAAAGAGACAAAAGCACTTCAAAGGAAACACCAAGCAATGTTGCCAGCACAAATAGAAGACCCAAACCACACCCTTGATCCTCCACCCTGGGAACACAAACTAGAGAACATAGCTATTCGCCCCACAGTACCTCATCTCACAACCAAAGATGAACACAGTGATGTGAGCAAGAAGGCCCTGACCCTAGCCATGCTGGAAGAAATGTACCCTCAGGAGACATGGATAAGGATCTACACAGATGGATCAGCCAAAGATGCAATTAGGAGCGGAGGTGCCGGACTGCACATACAGTATCCAAACGGACAACATGAGTCAGCTGCAATACCGACAGGCAAACACTGCACAAACTACAGAGCTGAAGTCGAAGCACTGGTCCATGCAGCTAATACCATCAGCAGAACAGCAGACCCTATTGCACAGATTGTCTTTTTATCTGATGCCCGCTCCGTCCTTGAGGCTCTCACCAAAGGTAAGCTGCCACAACTTGAAGAAGCATTACAAACCATCAAATGCTTTCGGATAGCATTGCAGTGGATCCCCTCACACTGTGGAGTCCAAGGAAATGAGGAAGCAGACAAGATGGCAAATGTGGGTGCAGAAGAGAATCAGACAGAAAATATGGTTACACATACAGAGATGAAGACTATCATCAAGTCACTTTATCGAACGCCTCAATCAGAAGATGCCTACCATCATCTCTCGAGGCCAGAGCAAGTGACCATTTTTCGTCTCAGAACTGGACATAACAGACTAAACCAACACATGTACAGGCGGTTCCACCTTACGACATCGCCCGCTTGTCCTTGTGGAGAAGCAGAACAGACCACAGAGAACATACTTCAATGTTGTAGTACGTATCAGCTGCTGAGAGGAGATATCTGGCCTTTGTCAACCTCTTTTCTTGAAAAGCTGTATGGGCCTGTGGAAGAACTGCAGAAAACCACAGATTTCATCTTGAGAACGGCTCTCCAAGTGTGATACCAGCGATCGAAAAGAAGAAGAAGAAGGAAATTATTTTGACAAAACATCTAATTCTACCTCAAAATATCACAAAGTATTTCGAAGATAATTTAACTTAGTGAATTTTCAATGGTTGTTCTTCTCCTATTGATCTTGGGCGTGCAAGATATATTCGTGTAATAAAAGTACATGGCGAAAATGTGGTTGACATTAGACAGTTTAGTGGAATATAGGTTATCCTACGAAACGTGGATTATATTTAAATGCAGAGTGTTTTAAAAAGTTTTCCTATAAGATTTTTTACATTTGAAGAAGTCGTTCGGCAAGCATGTAGCAAATACGGTGTTGAAGAGACTCAGTACACCTATGAACTTGAACCTGGCTGTAAAGTTAGCATCTCTTCGAAATATCCCTGTGTCAATATAAGACTATTCTTTCAACCGCCTACACCCCATGTTGTAAAACCTACTAGACGTGGAATATATTTAACAGATCGCGAGTGGGATATTCTTAAGAATAATATCTGGGTGATAGAGTCAGCACTTGAACAGCATATTTGAAAACAATGTCGCAAAAGTACTTAACTTACATGAGGACCTTTTATCTGTTAGATCACTACCAACCCATGGAAACACAGAACCGGGTATGGTCATATATGCAAATGAGAATGTAATGGGAAATCGACTTCACCCTAGAATACTGATGGATTTAAGGTGGTGTAACTCTGTGGTTGAGATTCTCTGAGAAGGAAAAATGGTTAATTGTCTTTTCATCGAGAATGATTTTCATTTATCTTTAAGTAAGACTGAACTTAAAATCACAATAATACCGCTTGTGAAAAAATTAAACAAGACTTTTGAGTACACATTTTCATGCAAGTTATTGAATAACGTTTTAGGAATTAGAATCCCAGTGGATCCTAAAGAGTCTGATGTGACCCGTGAGCATGATGAGGGTGGTGAGCAAATACAGGGGGAGATAACTATTTATGATACAATACTTCCTATGGATTGTGGTAGTGTAAGTAATACATCTGAGGAAATTGATTCGCTATTTACTGAGAATGGTAGCATACAATAGGCTAATTCCATTATACCAGACTGTAATTCGGTGAATAGTGTGGGAGATGAACAACCCAACCCATTAAATAAGGATTTAGATACCAAGTGCCCTTTATGTAATGGGAGTGCTCTTTTCGAAAACGCTGAGGGTAATGTGTTCTGACATTATTGCCCTGACAAAGAGGAGAAGGAGATTATTGTACGATCATTTGCAAGTATTTTCTCTGATGAGATTTCAGTTCAGATTCGTAAGAATTGTTATGGCTGTACATATAACAAACCTAGTCAACGCGAATACACTTATTGTGGGATAACCTATAACTTCAGACCAATCGATTTCATTCAGGAGTATAGTAATTTAGCAATAGAAAATGTATCAGCTGATGTATTTTCATCTCATTTCATTTTAAATCCAGACTTGTTTAGACAGAAAGATGAACTCTTTAGACATTGTAAGACCAATTGGTTGAACGAAGTTATCGAAGAGACATAAAATCCATAGGAGTACCTTATAATTTCACCATCTTGATTATTATATTAATTATTATATTAATTATTACACTGCATATTATTTTCATTTCGCATTGCTAATTGGCTCCTTTTTGTTATATTACTGATTATATATTACTGATTTTGAATATTACTGATTATATATTACTGATTTTGAAGAGAGAAAGAATAATGCTCCTATTTACTCATCCTGCAAATATAATACATGCTGGTCCAACTCAGTCAGGGAAGACAGAGCTGGTTAAACAACTGATCAATACAAAACATCTCCTATTCTATCCGTGTCCTACCCGGGTAATTTGGTGATATGGAGCATAGCAGGACAGTTACATGTCACTTCAAAATGATGTTGAATTTCAAGAAGGTTTTAACTTTGACCTTCATCGAGTAACTCCTACACTTATTGTTATTGATGATTTAATGGAAAGTGTTGATGAACGAGTTACAAACCTATTTACTAAGCATTCCCACCATGAAAACTGTAGTGTTATTCATATCATCCAAAATCTATTCCATGAAAGGCGAGATCATAGGGATATCTCGATTAACTGTCACTATCTCATACTCTTTAAGAACCCACCTGATATATCAAGTATAAGTGTTCTTGCTAGAGAGATGTTTCCAGGGAATAGTAATTTTTTTACAAGAAGTTTATAAGGACGCATCTGAACAGCCCTTCTCATTTCTACATATAGACTTGAAACAAAACACCCAAGATACTCTAAGATTAAGATGCAAGATTCTACCACATGAGACGTGTATTATTTATAAACAGAAGAAAAGGAAGAAGAAGAAGAAGATGAAGAAGAAGAAGAATGGGTAGAAAGAATATGATGAAATACAAGGCGATTTTACAAAAAATGGCGAAGTCATCTCCCATCTGTTAGGTGAATAATGATAAGAAATGCTGATAAAGTGTTAATTAAAGCCAGTGTTGGCTGAACCTGCTAGATGCTAACACTAACCTCTCCAGCAGAAACCATAACAAATTTGCAAAATACAAGTCCGAGTTACGTCGTTTAAGTAATAAAAGACTAGGTCTCCAAAGAGACGCAGCATTTTACAAAAAGGTGGATTCCTGGGAAGTCATTTTGGTGCAATTCTTCCGACAATTGGAAAAATCTTTGGACTGTGTTAAAAAATATGGAGTCAGTACAGAAGATGGCAGTTGTTCCTTATGATGACTACTACATACAGTCTCGAAAATAAACCTAATGAATACCAATCCATATATACGTAAAGCTGTAGGTTTAGATGATGAAATTAGAAGAATCTTAGCTAGAAATGATATTCAAGCAGCATCGAAAGCCGATCTTTACTCAGAAGCACATCAGAAATTTAGAATGTTCTATGAACAGTCAGGGGTTGCTATGGGAACTCAGCCAGTATCAGTTGATTATTCGACTCCAAATTACAACAGGTTATCAGATGGAGATACTAGTGACAGTGTAAAAACAGGAATCTCAGATGAGGTTATTCTAGAGTCTTCACATCTATTATCTAAAAGATCACATGATAAAGGGGAGCGATTACTTACATTCCTTCAGAAAACTGGTGGGATTCAAGTTGATAAGAGTAACCAAGTCTCAATCAATGGGGAATTTTTCCCATGTAGCAACTTAGTCGATCTCATAGCACACGTGTCAAACTCAGGATAACAACCGGGTAAACATTCATCAAGAAGTTCTGATGATTGAGATAATAGGGTATTTAATGATTTTTTATGATCTGTAAATGTACCACATCAGGTGATTGGGAATGTAGAAAGTTGAAGTGATATTCTAGACCAGAACATTGGACATAGAAGTCGAGCTCGAGAAAAACCTCATAGAAAGCCAGCAAGTCCCTCCCCGAACAACATACAAGACAAGTGAAATCAAAGCAATCCCCATGAAAGCTTCGATCTAGACCTCGAAAACCTCTATCATGGTTAAGTCTAACAAGGTCTACAATGCGGGATAGAAATATATCAAAAAAACATTCTAAGAGATATTATAACACAAAACATCCAGCTAGTTTTAGTGGTGTTGAAAAGATATTCAAGTGTTTTAAAGGGACGATTTCACATGACCGAATTCAAGAATGGTTATCTAGTCAGAGAGCATACACTCTACACAAACCGAAGAGAAAGAGATTTGAACGTGACAAAATTAAAGTGTCAGTCGTTGATCAGCTCTGGCAAATGGAGCTCAGTAACATGGTTTCACTCAGTAAATAAAATGACAATACGAGATACGGGCTTTTTGTCATTGATGTTTTTTCAAAATTTCTATGGGTTATACCTTTAACTTCGAAAACAGGGAATTCTATTATCAATGTACTTACATCGCTATTTATTTCAACCAAAAGACGCCTGAGATCAGTACAAACAGATACAGTTGGGGAATTCGTAAACTCCTGTCTTAAATCATATCTAAAAGAAAATGGAATTCACTTCTATACCTCTCAGAATGAGACTCGTGTGTCAGTAGTGGAACGGGTATAGAGAACATTAAAAAATAAGATCTGGAGGTATATCACATATAAAGGAAGTTTACGTTATATTGATGCTTTACCTGATATAGTTAAAGGTTACAATGAATCATATCACAGTAGTATAAAAATGAAACCTATTAACGCCACAAGATAAGCCGAGTTTCAGATATGGCAAAATTTATTCGGAGAAAATAAGTCAAAGAGAAAGAGGGAAATAAAAGTCTTTAAAGCAGGAGAGAAAGTTAGAATTTCAGAATTAATAACACCTTTTGAAAAAGGCTTTCAACCAGCTCGGTCTGAGGAAACTTTCTATATAAAAGAGAAAGTACCTTTAAGGGCTAATAGTTATAAACTAATTGATTATGATAATGATCTGATAATTGGTACGTTTTACTCTGAAGAAGATCAAAAAGTTAAAAGTGAAAATGGTGAGAACCCTCTATACATGATAGAACAGATTATTAAAACTAAACAAGAGAAAGGGAAGAAACAATATTTTGTCAAATGGTTGGGATTAGCTAAGAGGTTTAACTCATGGGTGACTGAATTTCATAATAAAATGTAAAAGAAACATGGATGAGAATCAGTCTGTAAGAGGCACTAGACTCTGGAATATATGTGGTGAGAAAGTACCAAGGGAAGAGCTTATGTATATAGCACAGGTCGGGCTAATTTACATTGTTATCATTACGTGTAAAGTATACCTCAGTTTACATAATGAGGATAAATGAATTTGGATCTGACTATGTTCAGGGTGTCTGGGATATAGTTTACCTGTACCTACTATCAAAGGCATTAAAAGAGTTTCAGCTACAGCAGCTATAACACCCGTTTGAAAAAAATGGAGAGTAACCATTTCTACATTACACTACCAAGTAATTCATCTATGAATTACTTTCCTGCCAACTCAGTTGCCAGGTTTACTACAAAATTCCCTATGAACTTGGATTCATCAGGTTCATGGGAGGTGGGTTTAGTTGGAATTCATTACCCAAGATCATGGTTAACCCTTGAAAAGGATGCTCACGTGAAATTTACTTCATCAGCTAACAAAAAAGGGAGATTTCTCACAGTGCGAAAAGGGTTTTACACAATTAAAGAAATCGTTAATCAACTTAAGCATAATGTGAAAGTACAGCTTACTGAATTTGTTGAAAACATTCAGTTCATGTATAATGAAGATAACGGTTTTAGAATTGCTTTAATGATTGGACCTGGATATTCAGTTAAGTTTGATCCCCAATTAGCTCAGCTGTTCGGATTCAAGACAAAAATGATGAATAGTACAAAACGGCTGGCGTTTTTTGGTTATTCTGGTGAATCAACTACTAGAGTATTACTTTTTGTTTATTCCGACATCGTTCAACCAAACATTATTGTGATACCATAGCACCCCTATTACGGGTCTTACCACTAGTGAAGAAATCTGCTTTAATAGAGCGTGAGTTTGTAAACGTACATTATCTTCCTGTTGCCAAAACATCAATTGACACCATTAAAATCAAGCTAACCAATACACATGGGAAGCTTAATCCATTTAATAGTGGTAAATCGGTCATAAACCTTCATTTTAGAAAAATTAAAAGTTAGTTTTACTTTAACCGTTGAATCGATAACATCAGAAAAACAGCAGATATAATGAGACCCATCTATACACCTGATACAATGGCGTTACATAACTATTATGTAACCCAGGCCGGACGAGGGATACCTGTTTTCGTGGGTGGTCATCATCAAAGAGGTCATGGGTTAGGTAACATTTTTGGGAGTTTAATGCACTCCGCTATACCACTGTTAGGAAAGTTGTGAAGAAGTATAGGTAAACAAGCGTTATCGGCAGGTGTTGGTTTAGCCAGTGATGTATTAGCAGGAAAAGATTTTAAATCTTCTGCTCAGTCAAGAGCATTATCAGCTGGAAAAGCATTAATTCCTGAAACAATTACAGGGTTACACGATTGACTAGGTGTCAGAAGAGTGGTTAAAAAGACAAAGTTTCGTAGACAGAGCATCAAACCGCTGAAAAGATCGAATAAACATGGACGTACTAAAAAAGTCAGAGGGAATACAGTAACAGGGGCAGCGGATATTTTCTCATAATTGATTCTAGATCTTGTCTTTGCACAAAATTAAAACTCGACTTGTTTGCTGTTAAACATGTTTTAGCTACTATGGAAGAGGGTTCATGGCAGCTTTACCAGCCAGTGAATACCATTTAAAACTCCAACTCAGCCCCATTAGAGGTTTTTTTTATCTTAGGGAATGGACAAGGTTATTTAGATTTATCTCAGAGTTACCTTACTGTAAAAGTTAGGGTACAGAAAGTTGAGGAAGGGCGTGATTGTGATGTTGCTGAGGGGGATCAGTCTTTTTTAATGGCCAGCGTATATCGGATGCACATGACACCTATCCATACAGAGATTTTATTCAGACGATTTTCTCATACTCGTCTGATGTATTATATTCTCAATTATCTGCAGCTTTATGGGCAAAAGATACGGCAGGTCAGCATGATTCTCTGACAGAAGCAAATGTTGGTTTTACTAAATGGAAAGAATGATGCGCTAATAGTAAAACAATTGAATTAGCAGGGAGGATACACTCTGATATATTTATGCAAGATCGTCATATACCTAATGGGGTCTCGATAAGCCTCAGACTACAAAGAAGTAGTGATGAGTTTGTTCTCATGAAAGCTGGGAATAAGGAGTTTAAAGTGGAGATTGATGACGCCACATTCTGTGTTAGAAAAGTGAGACCAACACCTAAGTTGCTAACTGCGCATGCTGAAGCATTATTGAAGACACAGGCAAAATATTCAATTAAAAGGGTTGTAGTTAAAAGTTTTACAATTCCTGAAAACCTCATTTCCGTTTAATGCTGATAATACACTAATTGGACCTCTACCTGGTCGTTGTCTTGTTGGAATCGTTAGTAATGCTGCCTATAATTGGGACTATTTAAAAAACCCATATGCCTTCAATCATAATGACATTTCATACTTTGCTTGTTATTTAAATGGTAATCAGAGGCATAAACCCCGACTTCAGCGCAGGAAATTATATAAGATCATACCTAACATTATTTGATGGCACTGGATCGTTATTCAGTGATACTGGCCCACCGATCAATATTGCAGAATACGTGAAGGGCTATTGTTTCTTCGGTCAAGACTTCACAGCTGACTTAACCGCTGGAGACCATACATATCCAACACAGCAAGGGAATCTACGTCTAGAGTTCAACTTTAAAACAGCATTACCTGAGACTATGAATGTAATTTTATATGCTGAATATGATAATTTGATTGAAATATATTATGTAAGAAATGTAACAATTGATTATTAATTGAAGAGAGATGCTGTACACATCAGATTTATGTTTTCTACTAGCTAAAGACAACGCTGCAAAAACAATGTTCCGTGGAGTGTATGCTGAGGACAGAATTCCGAAAAGAGTTAAAAGACCCGGTTTCTTAATCATTAATACAGAAAAACATTCACACTCTGGTGAGCATTGGGCTGTCATGTTCCTACGGGAGAGATCGTGAAAAGTTACAAATGAATTCTTCGACTCATTCGGGCGACCATCTTGGAGAGAACTTGTACCAGCCACTGTACATAAGAATTGTCTTTATAATGACGGAATTGTAAGGACATATTCTCGACAAAGTGTGGTGAATTCTGCATATTTCATATTATACACTGTTCGAAAGGCGTTTCATTTAAAAACATATTAAAAATGTTAAAAATACTGAGCTCAATGATGGAATTGTAACGGAATGTTAAAAAAATCTCTTCAATAAAAAGTAATCATTCTTGTAAAAATATGAATCCGCTTTCCGACTTTTCAATACATTTCAACATAAGGAAGATAATTCCGCCCACATATATATCATAACAGAGTTCTCTTCCATGTATGTAATCCCCATACCCGTCTAATATAATGTGCTAGGTTACAGTGCTTTGAGTGAGAGCGATAACTAGCCTATTTCTGCTATACAGCTTCTCTTGTCTATTAACCATTCAAGTGTTGAGTTTTTACAGATGACATATTTCACTGGTTATATCTCCGGGCATGCTGAATATTTTGAAAATAATTTGACTGAGAGTTGTCGGTGGCTAAGCCTGCAGCAACTTTCAATCGAATTGTTTTCAAAATATTCAGTGGATCCAGAGTTATTACCCATTGAAATAATTGTCTGTTGGTTTGTAGCAATGGGACTGGGTCCAGTTGACTGGGATGTGGTGGGAGTAATAGATGATAGAGAAGAAAGCTAGAGTAACTGATATACCTCTATTACTACTGGCTGTCTATAATACTACAATTACCAGATCCGTTATGATAATGAAATGCTGAAAATCACTATTATCACACTAGAAAATTCTCCCTCTCCTAATAGCGATTTTCAGCTAAACTTTAATAAACTTTAAATTATCATAGACTCTTTAGCTGAAAATGGTGTTGACCTTAAACGGGGAGTGAAATACATATGTTCCCGCTTGAAGCAAGCGGTTTGTGAGAAAAAAAACCGAACGAGAACTGTACATTTTCATATTAATATTCTTACTCTGTATGCAAAGTGAAATTCGCTTTATTAATTCGGTACAGTATATACAGTTTCAAACATTGTGGATGATTACATTGAATTACATCAAAGTTAAGAAAAGTAAGTTAGGATATCGTAATGAGAGCGTGATGTTTTAAAAATCTAACATCACAAGAAGTGAAACAGTAGTACCTTCAAGTAAAAACCCTCATGAATTAACCATTTTCATGTTGTACACAGGGGGGAGTTTTTTCTAGACAAGTCTTAAAAGTGTCCAGATTACTCTGACTATTAGATAATTTTGAAAACATTTTGACCGGAGTTAAAATGTTTTCAAAAGACTCTTCAAGTCATAGATATTTACTGTAAACACTTCTCAGTAGAGGAATAGTTAACCACCCGACTGTTGAGTTTTTACAGATGCCATATTTCAATGGTTATATCTCCGGACACGGTGAATATTTTGAAAATAATTTGACCGACTGTAGTTAATGACTAGGTCTGCAACAACTTTCAGTCAAATTGTTTTCAAAATATTTAACGGGTTCAGAGTTATTACCCATTGACATAATTGTCTGGTGACTTGTAACAGTGAGATAGGTAAGAATGTAGATAGCCAAATGGAACTGTTTCAAAATTCCCTCTGAGTACTCTTTTATCATAAGTAAACTTAAATGTTTTAGATACCTTGACAAAATGCTGTGATTTGGACCTCGTGCAATTGAGTTCGGATAATCAATAACCGTCTGTAATTCGTGATTATCTATTGCTTGACGAATTGTATCAAAGCCTATAAAGCTATTTTAAAGGAAAGTGTTATTCCCTTCATTTTGATTACGACCTTCTCTTCAACCCCATTGGATAATTTCAGTGAATATGATTTTGATCCACTACATACATATTCTGTAATTTTATAATCTCTTGGAAACTCATTTGTAAATTTACCTAGTCTATCATGGGTAGTAGGAATTATATCTGGGAGAGTTGAATCTTGGTAATATATGATCGAATCTGTGTCGTAATACAAGGTCAATTTCCGTGTTTTTTTAAGGTTTTCGTAAAGTAGTAATCGCGCATAACTAGTCAAACCAGCCAGAATGACATTAGATTTATTCCCACATGTTTGATAGTCTTCGGACCAGATAGTTTGTACTAGTAATACATTCTCGCTACACAATGTAACATTCTTTATCTTTTGCGTATGGTCAAACAATAATCTATTTAGAACACTAGGATTTGTAATGTACTTGCACTTACCGAAATTTCTGAGGGCAAAATAACCCCAAAATGCATTCAAAATAAGTTTTCCCAGGGCTCTGAGTGATGGATTAGACTTAACTTCCATCTTTTCGAGTAATATGACCTCAGCGTTAACGTAGTCTTCATTATACCGGTCATTATCAGACTCGGTAATGACGTCATCTGGGAAACCACTAGCCAACAGTTTTATTTCCAAAAATGTCCAAATGTATTCGGAAAAAAGACTGTCTGACTTTTCAGAATAATGACATGTCTCATGAAAAATAATAATTTTATACCCTAGCTGGACTGCTTTTTGTACCTCAACACTAGGCCAAGTACCAATCAAACTACGTTCTGAGTCAGAATGACAACATGGAGTTTGTTGCTGTTTTTCAACACATATTCTACACAGTGTAAATACCAGCTTACCATTACATTTCATTGGTAGACATGGAAGGAAAAGGTTTCTAGGTGGTAGAATTTCACATTTAATTAAACCAAAGTATTCATTTACTCGATCCATTGATTTAAAATCCTCTGTTATAATCTCTGGTATCACTATCGGATAAGTAGAAGTTTTACAGACATATGGCTAAAGGCTACAAATATCTACATAGGCTGTTTTCTCATTAGCGGGAATTTTATTATATAATTTCGTAGCACCCGTTCGACCACCAAACAAAGCGTGATAGCGTCTTGCAATATGCTTCCTCATAAGTAAAATTTTCACTGAAATGTGTTGCTAATAAGTGTCGCCTTATAGGGAAACACTTAACACATCCATGTATCTCGCAAGCGTGGAATTAAAATATTTCTGATGTCTCGTGACAGAAGCCATCGAGATATTTTCCAAAAACTCTGACATCCCCACCATTTTGACCATGTTTAATGATAATCCCACTACGATGTGCTTCATATTCAAGCCAGCTACAGCCCAGTATTGAAAATGTTCGAACTGGTGTGAAACCTAGAGGTGGTATAACAGCGATTTTAAAATTATTCAGAAATTACTTTCCGTAAACCTTATTACACAGTGAAGCGAAGGAAATTGAATTCATGAAGGGTGGAATTCCTGTCTCTTTAATTAAAATTGAGTTAAATGTAACGCATCCTTTCCGGAATTAATCCGCATCCGCTGCACAATATTCATATAATGATTTTTGAAAATCAAATTCGTTATTTTTAACACTTTCATACCATTTTTCAAAAGCCACTTTAACATCCATAGTCATATTTTCAATACCATATTTCTCAGCCGGTAACATCGGACCTTTACATAATTGAAATTCGGGTGTGTTTACGAGATAAGGGAAGTAATCCTTTAATCTTGAAATATCAAAAATTTCGTAAGGCCGTTGGTATGAATGATATCGAATCTTTAAACTGAATACCCTTAACCGAAAAGAAAATTACTTTACGACCATTCATGATTATAGATTCTGGATTAATTTCTTAATTTTTATACAACCACTGTAAAATAAATTGCAAGTCAAATGCTTTAATGTTGTGAGCAATACAAATATGATCAATATGTTTAAAAATTTGAGTATGTTTTTTCGCATGTCGTTCAGTGTTCACTAATTTCTAAAACGCGGTGCATAAAACTATCCAATGCCGAATAGCCGCTAAAAACGAATTCACGCTTTTCAGGACCACAAGTTAAACATGGGGAAGTAATTTCTTCACTCAAACAATTTGAATATACTTTATGTGCTACGATGAAATTAACCTCATGAATACCAGAACTCCTGTCCGTTTTGACATCCAAAAAAAAATATCTGAACTAAGTCATCATACGCTTTCACAGAATCACCTAACCGACCTTTCAAACTCTCAAGTTGATTTGCGAAATTTTGCATAAAACATATATGAGATTTTTCCATAAAATCATGGCAATGAACACATTTAATTAACCCACAGTTATGCTCTTTCAAACTCGAACTTGGTAAAATTGTATAGCATTTCTGAAATGTCTTTCTACGATCACAGACCTTATCGCAGAAAAGGTATTCCTCAAATTTGCAATAATTACTACCGCCGCAAGAATGGAAAATGTATTTACAATTATGCCCCCAGCATCTAGAAAACATTTTACCGAAAGCAAAACAGTAATTACGTGACTCTATTAAAGCTGTTAGATTCCTAATATAAGCGAAGTGATTATTAAAAATATATATTTCAACCTTCTTGCTGAATCGCATCCACCTCTAAATATACACTCAGAATTATCAGCTTCACTGAAAACTGAAATACCAATGCTATCAGGTAATATATTCTGAAATTGACTGACCTCTTGCAGACCACATGGACCTATTTTCACATTAGCTTTATGATGTAAATCAGTAGCTTTTTCCAGCTGGTGGTAATTATCTACCGGTCTGTTTAACCCTTGTTTAGGTTGTCTGGTTATTTTTTCATGTTCAGATGTGGGTAATTCCGGATCGAGATAAGCTAATCCTATTACTACTGACCTAGCCAAACAGGTATGATCATAATTTGCGACGGAGATCGGACCTTTCTTTATTCTGACTTATTCTTCCAAGTCCGACAAATAGTACCTTTTTAAATCACCACACCCGCTACCTTCGGGTGGAACAACATGTAAAAAATTAAATATGAAATTTTCATCCAACCTCACACTAGTGTTACTCTGTACCACCATTGCCGGATATGTCATTAACTTTACAGAATTCTAAAAAAACTGGTACATTCAAAGCCGGGTGTTCCATTGTGATTCTAATATAATCATGGGACTGGGCTTCCACTGAAATTTTAAATTTCTCTGAAATTTGATTGAAAATCGATTCCAAATACGCATCAATATCAATTAAATCATGCACTCTGAGGTTCTGAGAGATTCTAACTTCATATTCAGATTCCGTAGTTTTAAATTTACGTGAGTAGAGTGATCTACGTAAATTTATTTTGAAATCGCTATCATCTAATTTGGGTAAGGCATTGATATCACCTTATCATTAACATCATCATTAACATTATCATTAACATTATCATTAACATTATCATTAACATTATCATTAGTATTATCACCAGCAGTATCATTAGTATTATCATTATTATTAACTTGAACCCACCCCCCCCCCCCACCCTGACTGATCACTATTTTCTTCTGATCGGACATTCACTCCTAAATACATGTTCTCATCATTATTTTTCGTCTTCATAACAATCCTATTAGTGGGTGAATTGGAAATGAGTAACTCCTCCGGTAACAGATGGTCTAAAGCCATGTAATTCGCCTCTATAAAAGGCTTTCGACTCCCTACTGAATCTGCTGAACCATGGAAGATATCCGTTGAATTACACTGGGGAGATAACGAATCACCACATTCTATAAATTGATAAATATTTCCACTACCCGACACATCTAAATCATAATCCATGGGAGGGTAAGTGGAGGGAGAGACACACTGTGCGGAAGTAGATTGCATAGATCGATCAAATGTAGATTCCATTCCGTTATTATCCTCCGATCCTGATCTGAATGAGAGGGGTCGCAAGAGTGATGGAACTTCATCTGCGGAAGGTAGCGAAAGTGTGGTTAATTCATCAGTTGAGAGTGGTAGCGAGAGTGATGGTAATCCATTTCCGGAGTGTGATTGCCTCATATTGAAAGCTGGAATATGGAGATCCAAGGGTGTCATAAAAAACAATGATTAAGTAAATGTATTCTTGATAAAAATTAAGAAATCCTAGCGGAATATAAGAGTGGTACATATTTTTTAATATATTAAACGTAACAGCCATTTCAATAGTGAATTTAGAAAATTCATTATTGTATTATCTCAATAAGTTATTACAATGGTAAATTTTGAAAATTCAATGTTGTATTACCTGATTCAGTTATCGAAATAGCGAATTTTGAAAATTCAATGATAAATTCCTAAATTTACACAATACAATAGATTTATAATTTAATTAATTAATTAATTGTAATAAAAATTATATTATTTCTATTTACTCACTTACTACAGAAGGATTTTCGAGAGCCATAAGTCCAGTAAGAATTTTCTGAAACAATGCCTGATCAAAGTTTTCATCATTCTTGACATCATCTTTCTTTTCGTTGCTCCCCGATACCAGTCTTACAAAACCGTTGAGATATTTGTCAATTTCTCGTTCAAATTAAAAGAACTCACTGTGTTATTTTCAGTGCAGTCTATCACCGACGATATCACCTCAAAAGTTTCCCAATATTCATATTCTCTTTCTCTCTTCTTATTACTACATTTCCCCACTTCATCAACACTCCCTATGTGTCGTTTCAGCGTTGAGGAAGTAGCGTACACCTCCTCGGTCCCATCGTCTGAGATTTCAATCGGAAAATCGTATGTAATATCAGCCATAGTGCTATTTCTCAGAGTGGAATCCATTTTTAAATAGTTTTACTTTAAGAGAGATCACCCTACTAGAAATTAGGTTCCTTTTTATACCATCTTTTATGCAATCCGAAAAGGCGCAAATATTTCCCCACCCTGTCATGGAAAAAGCGCCCACCCGTCAAAAGAAAACATTCTACAATTCCGGCTGGAAATTCTGGCGGGTACAATTTTTGGCTCAATAACTGTCAACTGAGAAGTGATAATTTATCTTCTTTCAAGTGCAAATGTACTCCTGATAGTATGACGACACTTTGGTTGAATGTATCATATTTACAAAAACAACTATTAATACCTTGCTTATGAAACTTTTGTTAATTAGACATCTCCCGCCACACTCTCTTTTCACCCCACCCCTTCTCCTTCCTCTCTTTCTTCCCATCCTCGGCTTTGCCATTCATCTCTATAGACTTCATCTTTTCGTCATATACAAATCTAAAAATGGTGTCGGGGTCAATACGTAGTCTTTTATTTACAATACGACAACATTCGAGACAGGATAGTATATTTCTGAACGCGATGCCGTCTTCTGAGAAGCATTTTAGAAATATATCCTCACAGATTTTAAAAAGCTCAAATTCATTCCGGATTCTTGACATATGATTGACAATTCTAACTAAATCAGTGTTCATTTCCTCCATGACAAACATTTTGAAGAGCATTGCTGGATACGTCTACACTAATCAGCGACAAAATGGGATCATACTTGTGTTATCATCTGTACAGAGGGGTAATTCAATGGGGGTAAGTAAAATTTCATTATTATTGATTAACCCTCCAAGTCCGTATAGATGATAATTTCCACAAAATATTATGTAAAGAATGAAACTTGTATAATCTTTTGAAAATAATTTGACTGAGAGTTAATGTGGAAGAAAGTAATAAGGAGTCTCAGTTAAGCTCCTCTCAGATATGTGGTAATAGGAACATCCCTCTAACATAGAGAAACTAATGTGTTTATCGCTTAAATGTGTGCGCACGTCAAATCCTTGAGTGCTTGAATGTACACACACGCCAAATCCAAAGCATGCATCAAAACTGTAGATCTAATTATAACGAATGACATGTACAGCTCTCAGGCAGGGGTGGAGTGGAAAAAGTTATCGTATTTTACATCAGAGCAGAGCGATGCTGCCTAATACATATGCTGTGCGGTTAATAGTATTCTATCTGTACCAGTTTGAGTTGAAAAGGTTTGGATGAATGTAGCTATATATATTAGATAGCATTTCTCTCCCAGTATACAGCATTATATCGCGAAGGCTGACTCTCAAGAGTGCGAACTGTTGGCTGATAATTTCAATGAGTAAATACTTTCTAACCTAGCCAAATTGAAAACAATTTGACTGAAAGTCAATGATAGCCTAATTAGGAATAACTTTCAGTCAAATCGCTTTCAAAATATTCAACCAGTTCAGCGATATAACCCGTGGAATATAATAACCGCAAGAACTTAACATCCAGAGAGTTGATACATGATGATCAGACAGTAAGCAGGAACATCTAGCGCGCTCTCAGTGAGTGCTGATACGCAACGCGTTCTCTGAGAACGGATGATATGCAATGTGTTCTCTGTGAGCAGATGATGTGGAATGCGCTCTCTATGAGTGCGTGATACTGAACGTGCTCTTTGTTTGCACGTGATACATAGCACACTCTCTGTGAGCAAATGATATGGAACGCGCTCTCTGTGAGCAAAGTATTTGCAAAATACAATAATTTAAGTAGAAGAACACTTTTAAATTAGACGTGTCCGAATCATAGTTTTCTTAACAGCTCACTGATCAGGCTTTCCCTACTGATTTCTATGCTCATAAGTGTAATTGAAGTTTTAAGAAGAACTGGTGTTTCTTAGTACATCTACGCCAGATCATCAATCATAGTTTTCCCGCTCATTTCTCCCTTAACCAATCCATACATTTCCCGCTCATTTCTCCTTACCCAATCTATAGCTTTCCTGCACATTTCTGTACTCATGACTATGGGTTTTATTTTAAGTACAACTGAGGTTTCTTAGTGCATTCACACTAGATCATTAATCATAGTCTTCCCACTCATTTCTCCTTAGCTAATCGTTTGGGGCGCCTACCGCTCATCCAATCAAATTCAAACATGAGTCTAGGGAATTAATCATACCTCTCCTGCTCATTTCCCCTTACCCAATCCATAGCTTTCCCGCTCATTTCTCCTTAACCAATCCAAACCCTTCTCGCTCATTTCTCCTTAGCCAATCCATAGCTTTCCCGCTCATTTCTGTACTCATGAGTGCACGTGTACTTTTAAGTACAGCTACGGTTTCTTAGTGCATCTACAACAGATCATTAATCACACTTTTCCCTGCTCATTTCCCCTCAGCCAATCATTAGGGGCGCCTACCGCTCGTCCAATCAAATTTAAGCACGAATGTAGGTCATTTCGCCTTAGCCAATCATTAGGGGCGCTTACCGCTCGCCCAATCAAATTCAAGCATGATGTTTGATTGACAGCTCAGGCTAGTATATAAGAGAGACTTTGCTTTTTCAAATCACTTGATCATCAGAACTCGTCGTGGTTTAGAGCTATACGAGTTCACTACTGAATATCTCTTCAACTAGGATTCTACTTCACAGAATTTAGCTATACATCTTTTACTGAATAAAGTCTTAATCATATCATGTTACATTCTATTTCATGTTTTCATCTTTCAGTTATTCTTTTCAGCCATCGATTGGATTTTACGAATGGAAACTTGACCCAGAATGTCAGTAAGCTGTAATTACCAACAACCATACATCTTTGGTATATAGGCGGGAGGGGTGGGGATAGATACATCAGGGTTGCCCCTACCCCCAAATACTAACCAGCGCCGAGCGGTAACCGCCCATCTTTGATTGAAGGAGAGCTTTGTGATGTCACTTCATTAGCATATTTAAATGAGATTCCGCCCATGCCCATATATGGAAGTGGGAGTGGGAAAGTTGTCTGACGTCACAAAGCTCTCCTCCAATCAAAGTGGACGCCTACCGCTCGGCATAACCACTGAGGTGGGTGGTGTGTGTGGATTTAAGCCATTTTAGTATATGATTTAACTGAAGACAGTTATAAATTAGCGTTTAATATCGGGATTCGTGTAATTTCTTGGTTTTATTGTGAGAATTTGTAACGTTGAGCGACAATTTTGTCAAACACAATAATACCGATATTGAAGGTATAACGGTATGGAAATTGATATCGATACAGATATTCATTGTCTAATACCGTGACGCCCTAATTCCACGCCTTCGTTGTTATTGACTTCAACAACTAGGCGGATAATATCAGCATTCCATTTAATATTAACGGGTCTATATTTCCTTCTCGTCCAGTAGAAATAGTAACCCTTTAAGCCATGAATTCCTAGAACCTCAATTTCAACGGAACCAGCCTGAAATGTACAAGTAAGTTGTTGAATATTTTAAAAACTAATTTGTCAGGATTATGTTGCTGTCATAGTCTGCAACAGCTCCAGGTCAAATTCATTACAAAATATTTAATCAATACGTATTAAATGGTACAGAAATTTTCGAAGTCGGCAATTCGGTTTCAAAAGGGGTAATACGATTTTCACGCAATCAAGACGGATGAAGTAATGGGGGAATTAAGTTTTAGCTACGCACCGCCCATCTCCAGCTAAGCTCCCCTCACGTTTCTCTCGTGATCCCTACACTCTCCAAATCTCAATCTCCAGCAAACTACACAGGCAAGCTGTTGAATACATTGGAACTAATTTGACTGGGTGCTGTCGCTGCCTATGGCATCAAAAGCGCCCAGTCTAATTAGTTTCAAAATATTCAAAAGCAGGTTTATTAAATAGTAAAGAACTAAAATTCGTACAACAGCGCTTAGTCTGTCATCAATTATGCGTTCTTGACGAAGTTAGTTACGCCATTCATGCCATAATTGATTTTAACATCAACCTACTCGTCATATAATTGGTTATGACGTCATATGAGTGATGGATACATTGGAATCCGCCATTTAGCGGCAAATAGTGCATGTTTGCCCATTTGCATAGCATACAATAAAGCGGCTTTGCTCGTAATATTATTCATGATATGGCATATGGTATTGTAGCGAGATTGGCTAACGGTTCTCTTTTGCGTTGCCTAATATCGACATGTCTGGTCTATTGTTCAAGTATCATACGATAAAAGTATTTCCAAGAATGTAGTGCTGAATGTTATTTATTTCATCGCAAACCGTGTACATTATGAAGGAATTTATTTTAGCTATTCCATACCCATTTCGAGTTAAGCTGGGCCCAAATGTTATTTGTCTTGGAATAGATTTAGAACTTTGAAAACTGAATTCCCAGAATCTATATTTCTAGGTAGCTATACAGATAAGCTGTTCCATATTTTGAAATTAATTTCACTGGAGGTAGCTGCTGCCTATGGCAGATGCCCCACAGATCAGGGCAGGCGTGGATGACTCTGGCTACTAACATACGGTGTTGTGTCTCGGGAAACAGGTGCCAGATAGCAAGGTCAGGTGGTAGACTCAGCGCGAACATGTGTAGTATACCATCATCGTTTATTGACGACATCACCATAGCAACGTAATACAATACACGCCATACATACATTATTATGACCAGTTTCTGAATAGGCCCGGGTAATTGATCGTTGATCGTGTCATCAAAAAAAGAAGAACAAAAAAAAGAAAAAGTAGTAGTAGTAGTAGTAGTAGTAGTAGTAGTAGTAGTAGTAGTAGTAGTAGTAGTAGTGGTAGCAGTAGTAGTAGTAGTAGTAGTAGTAGCAGTAGTAGTAGTAGTAGTAGTAGTAGTAGTAGTAGTAGTAGTAGTAGTAGTAGTAGTAGCAGTAGCAGTAGTAGTAGTAGTAGCAGTAGTAGTAGTAGTAGTAGTAGCAGTGGTGGTAGCAGTAGTAGTAGTAGTAGTAGTAGTAGTAGTAGTAGTAGTAGTAGTAGTAGTAGTAGTAGTGGTAGCAGTAGTAGTAGTAGCAGTAGTAGTAGTAGTAGTAGTAGTAGTAGTAGTAGTAGTAGTAGTAGTAGTAGTAGTAGTAGGTAGTAGTGGTAGCAGTAGAAGTAGCAGTGGTAGTAGTAGTAGTAGTAGTAGTAGTAGTAGTAGTAGTAGTAGTAGTAGTAGTAGTAGTAGTAGTAGTAGTATTAGTGGTGGTGGTGGTAGTAGTAGTTGTAGTAGTTCCTCACCAGAGCTTCAAGCCAAGTTGCTGTCACATCTGGAATACTATAACTGACGTTGCCCACTCCGCTGTATCCTGGACGGCTTGCTGAGCATGCTGTAGGAATAAATGGTATGACACAATCATGTAAATATATTTAAGACTTTGCCACCTCCATGTTTAAATTTTTCAAATTTTCTCGATTTTTTAAAACTTTCTCTACTGATCATAAGCGTAGTAACATTTCTTGTGCTAGGGTGTGAGCCAAGTAGTTCCCGAGCTATCAATACATCAGTACTTAAGTCACTTTTCCAGAGTATCCATCGATGATCTGGCGTCAAATGACGTCATACTCAGCTAAACGGCGCTTAAGATGACGTCATAATCATTACACCATAAATGATTCTGTTAGGCCCGTCATTAACTCGTAATAGTCCGACGTGTTGTAGGAATTGCATGTCTCTACTATTTAATACACATGCTGTTGAATATTTTGAAATTAATTTGACGGGGTGCTTGCAAGAGAACCCAGTCAAATTAGTTTCAAAATATGCAACAGCAGACCTGTATGGTTTTCTGGAAATTGATAGTCAGCGAGTTCAGGGATCGATCGATCTCAACAGAAGCGATGTGCGTGTGGATCTTAGCTAGAGATGGGCGGAGCATAGCTAAAATTGGAAAAACCATTCGATCACTATCCCGGGGTTTAAATCCGGATAATGACCAACTTATGAAAATCTTCCTCCAGTGCAGTAGCCATTATTGTGTTAAAATTTGAACTAAATCGCTTCACTAGTTTTTAAAGATAAAACTCGGGCATACAGACAGATAGACAGACCCAACACCTACCGCACCCAACATACGAATACACACAAATACGTGTCCGCGCACAGATGCCAATGTTCAGGAAATAAATCATGCGACGTGAAAACGAAGCATCCAATTAGTGTATCAATTAGCTGTGAGTGGTAAATAATTTTTCCAGCGTCCTCTCCATTTCGTTATTGTTGTTAAGACATTTTTCAATAACTCTACATTTGCTAGAGGGGTCGTCGTCTAGCTTGAGTGGAAGCTTGAACGTGGAATCCTGCCTGGAGAGGTATGCATTTTCTTCGCTCTAAAGATAAAGACACAACAGTAATAGCTTTCAGCAACATTGTTTTCAACATAGACACTTTTTACCTTTTATATAATCAATAGGAAAAATGACGTACTGTAACAATTCATCATTTCTTAAACAAGGACAAATGTGTCCATTATAATATCCATGTCCTTGAGATATTTTTTCAAACTGGCCACTGTGTGGTAAAAGATGTCTATGTTGAAAATAATGCTGCTGAAAGCTGTTACTGTTGTGTCTTTATCACTAGAGCGAAGAAAATACATACCTCTCCAGGCAGGATTCCACGTTCAAGCTTCTACTCAAGCTAGATGACGACCCCTCTAGCAAAAGTAGAGTTATTGAAAAATGTCTAATATAGATTAGATATATAAGTAGAGGTGAGGTGAGATGGACCCATTATCACACCTTTTTCCTTTCATCTATGCCGCAACTGATGAGCGAGCTGGCCCCCTGTTTTGACACCTTTTTCCACTGATCTCCGCCGCCTTTTGTGTCGGTTCCCCTTTGAAATATAAGATGTGAAAAAGTGGGCCAGCTCACCGTCATTCTAATTGGATGTTATATGTAGAGGGTGGCCATAAGCCCCTCCCCCTCATTAAATCATGTGCCGCCAGTCCACCAATAAGGTGAGTTTAAGGGTAATTAGCTTAAAGATTGACAAGGGTTAATGAGGGTAATTGAGGATGATTGACAGGTTGCATGTCTGGTCTAGTCTTTTCCTGACTCTGTGAACTTGGTGATCCGGAAGACACTCCTCCTCATTAAATCATGTGCCTCCTGGCATCCAGTGAGGTGAACTTAAGGGTTAATGAGTGTAATTAAGTGACAATCTCTTGGCACCATGCCAAATGCACAAGGGTTAATGCATTGCATAAGGATGATTGACAGGTTACATGGCTGGACTTGTCTTTTCCTGGGAACTCATTCAATCGCGAAGCCGCGCCCCTCATTAAATCACATGTCTCCTGGCATCCAATGAGGAGAGCTCAAGGGTAATTAGGGTAATGATTGACAATGGCTAATACATAGCATAAGGATGATTGACAGGGTACATGTCTGCACTCTTCTTTTCCTGGGAACCTATTCAATCATGAAGCACCGCCCCATGTTAAATAACGTGAATCCTACCATCCTATAGCGTAATGCCTCTCGACAAGGGTTAATGTGGGTAATTAAGTGCAATCTCTTCAAGTCAGGATAAACGTGCAATGGTTAATGCATCGTGTAACGATAATTGATGGGGGAACATGTCTGGACTAGTCTTTAACAGACTCTGGGGAGCGTATTTCAAATCTGGGAGATTAATTCTAAATGGTCAATGTACTGCATAAGGATAATCAGTTAGTTATTACTCCAGCCAATTAAAATTAACTAGTTGAGCTTTAAGACAACACCGACCTCAGGTAACAATCATCAGAGTCGTACAAACTCCAATGAATACATTTTTCAATCAAGTTAGATTAATAACTACCTATTAAATTGTTAGCATGCCTCGAGCGGCCACACAATATTGGGAGCAAATTCTAGCCTAAGTTGACTCATGGTTTTGGATGGATTATAGGCCATGGTTCTTTCAGTTGTCAATGCATTATATGTGTATGTGTATGGGAGATGCAGTTATAAGAGGCATATCTTATCGTGCTTCCATTAGAACAAAAATAAAATCTGTTTAAACCAACATCAACCAGTCAAATTGATTTCAAAATATTCAATGTCTTACATGTGCTGCTTCCTGGAAATTGCCGGTCGTTCAGAGATCGATCAATCCCAGCACGCTCGAGGTGTGGGTGGAGCTTAGCGAGAGATGGGAGGGGCAAAGCTAAAAAGGAATGTCTATTAACACATTGTGGCCAATTGGTTATGGTGTTATACCCGCTTAATAGACCGTCAAGTTGTACGCATTGTATGTCTTACCTATTTAATAAACATTATGCAAAATAGTTTGAAAGTATACTGACTGGGCTTTGCTGCCGCCATAACCACTAACATCGTCCAGTCAAATTAGTTTCAAAATATTCAACAGCTTACACTTATAGATTTCTGGAAATTGCTGGCCAGTAAGTTCAGAGATCGATTGATCCCAACACAATCGAGGTGTTGGTGGACCTTAGCTAGAGATGGGCTATGCATAGCTAAAACGGGATGGTTCATGTCTATTTCAAACATTAACTGCTTTCCTGTTTGCGTAACCTGAACTTGTGATAAGGAGATTTTGTCATTAACAAGTGTCTAAGAGCTCTACCACAGTATTTTATATTCTCAAACTTCTGCATGCTTCATCTACTTATCGTCTCTCTCTCTCTCTCTCTCAAGCTCTTGCGCAGGCCCATACATATGCATGCATGCTCACATGTCCATATGCATGCATGCACATCTGTCTATATGCACACATGCACTATGATGAAACGTGATGCATAATGTATGACCATAACAGCTAGTAGATTTGTGACAAGGTTGCATTAAGACTATTTTAAATTGTAACATATTCCACTTATATTTACAATGTTTTTCACTCAGATTTGTACATACATATTGTGATTCTGCTTTGGAGAGTGTCTGTGGACTTTGAGAGATTTGTATTCGGGAATTGCCCCTGAAATGAATGCTTAGGTTATCTAGCAAGTCATTTCATGGTTAAAAGTCTGTGGCTGGTCTTCTCTCGGTCTGCAAACGCAAATTGTATGTCTTTACTGTTTAATAAATATTAAGCAAAATATTTTGAAACTGAATTAACCGGGCGTTGTTGCCGCCATAAGCAGTAACTTCGCCCAATCAATTCACTTTCAAAATATTCAAAAGCTTACCCACATAGTTTTCTGGAAATTGCTAGGCACATGTATTACTGATCTTAAAAATTGGTATATTCTCTAACACAGTTTCAAAAAGATTGAAGTAAAACTACCAGGTCACTGTAACGATGCGCACATTCCACTCATGATAACAAACCGCAATGACTCATAGACGAGTGTAGCATTCGTCCAAGGCAATATTTGTAACAGCAGGGCTAGTTTCTCTATTCACTAACACCCCCACATCCCACCCCGACCATTGTTATGAATTGAATTTAATTATGGATGGGTAATTAGACATCTGCGGAATCGGGTGATTCATTAACTTATTCCCATAACATTGCCTATATACAGTACAGCTCAGGGGTTAAGATAACATAATAACTGTTTCTCTTCTGTATTTTGGACGACAATTGCTGCCTTAGGCAACAATGTCTTTCAAATCCAGTTATGATCAAAATATTCGACAGTACATTTTATTTTGTTTTGTAAAACATTGTATGTTATTTCTGTGCTGGACTGTAATCTAAATTTAATCCTAATCCGGACAAGCGTCGTCGATTTTTCTTAAAGAGTTTTAAGTTTGGTAGGGTGCATTAGCCACATGGGTTGTCTATACAGCTCGAGGCTACACCAATTCAATTCATCTTTCCAGAGTACCCACCCATCATATGACGTCATAATGAACTGCGTGGTGTGTACAATGACATCATAATGAATGACGTCATGAATGACGTCGATAAGTACGTCACGAACGCATTTTTGAAGACGGTCCATGCGTTGTTGTACAAATTGTTTGCTTTTACTATTTAATAAATATTCTGTTGAATATTTTGAAACTAATTTGACTGGGCGCTGTTGCTGACAAAGGCAGCAACAGCACTCAGTCAAATTGGTTACAACATATTCAACACCTTCGCTGTATAGTTTTCAGGAAATTGATAGCTAGAGCATTTGGGGATCGACGAATCCCAACACGGTGAGGTGTTGGTGGAGCTTAGCTAGTGATGGGCGGGGCATAGATAAAAATGGAAAGGTCCATTCACATTTTATTTCGATAAATTAATGTATAAATGATAACCATACTCAGTCACAGATATGCATATAATTATAATTGAATTGTATTCTAACAGCTGTAGACTGTATGGGGTGTCGGGCTGAGAATTCAGTGTTCAAAGTATATAAATCGAGCCCCAGTGGGCATAAATCATGGGCTGAGCTTAACTGGAAATGGACGGGGCATAATTGGAAATGAACGGGGCATAGCTAGAAGCAGGTGTGGCATAGCTAAATTGATCCTTCCATTACATAGAATAATATGGATCCAGCAAATACAAAGCCAAGAGAGGACGTCATTGCATAAATCTGCTAAGCGTGCTAAGTGGTGACCTCAAGAAAGCAGGATTTGGTGCACTCATGTCAAGAATGGACCTGAGGAAGCAAAGGATTTCGGCTGAGGACAAGACATAGTGGGCAAAAGTGAAGAAGGACTGATTGCAGCTGTACTACTACTACTACTACTACTATTACTACTACTACTACTACTACTACTACTACTACTACTACTGCTACTACTACTACTACTACTACTACTAGTACTACTACTACTACTACTACTACTACTACTACTACTACTACTACTACTACTACTACTACTACTACTACTACACCCACAGAATACAGTAATCATACATACATACATATATTATAGCGGTATATTCCTAAATTCCATTCCACTTTATGCAATAAGTATTGTTGTTTTTTCGAAACAATTTTGCTGCAAACCTGTTCTCTCTAAGACAGCAACAGTTTCCAGCAACATTGTTTCCATGCTGTAATCCTGACTTTCGTGTTACTTTATCCCTTTATGGCTAAATTTCATGAATAAAATTTAAATATCTGTTTATTGAATGTTAATTTACATTTAGAGATGAGAATATTTAGAAATTTACCACTGGAATGACTGTCTCAGTTATTGAACCAGTCATTCCAATGGTAAATTTGCAAGAATCATCTTGTCTCAGCCTACAAATGGACATTCATCAAAACACTGTATAAGCTGGTTTTGTCCGTCTTCATCATGAATGGTTAACAATGAGCGCTTTGACGACATTGCAATCTGGTTAAAAAAGACACTGAAACTTGCCAATCCTAGCATTGTACTTGGTAACAGCTCAGTCAAAAGCGGTTCAATTGAAGAAATTTAAATACACCAAATACAATTGGATACATATATATTTTAATTTTCAAAATAACTATACATTGCTCTGCACATGTTTGTATGGGCGGGCATGTGTGCGGGCTTGCAGGCATACAGGCAGGCATATATATGTACAGGCTTGCGTGCATGTGTTTGTGTACATGTGCGTCTATGCGTGGGTGCGTGCGTGTGCGTGTGCGTGCGTTCATGCGTGCATGTGTTAGTAGGCCGTGGTCTCATTGCGATCACTGACAATACTTATAATGTTATTGGATCCAGCATACTACATAGAATAAATATACAGTTTCTGTTACTAGCACAAACAAATAGTCAATGTTCTGGCAATCCACGGGTCTATGGTAGACTGATACCTTATGCATTAGTCATATCAATACATTCAGTAACATATCCTGCATCATTACCATCGGAATCATCATCATCATCATCATCGTCGTCATCATCAACGTCGGCGTCTAGATTGTCGCTTATGTACTCCATGATCAGAAACCCCCTTTTTGCAAAACACTGTGAAGACTGCGTCATCGTATCTTTACCCATCGGTGATAAAATCTTTAGTTTCTCTATGATATCATTTTAATGAGTGTAGAGTTCTGTAATCGTTTCCACTGGCGCATTATGTCAGTACACTGTGTAACTACCGGAAATAGACACGTTGTCTACACCTTTGAGGTCTATGTTTGCTTTACCACCCTTATCTTCTAAACCTGCTCATTCAGCATCTAAGTTCTGCTTAATATTTTGGAATATGGCGAAGAGCTCACGATTGCCTATGACTTCTTTTACATCTTCACCTTCATCATCGCTCTAAGACTCGTTTGAGTCACTGTCTATGTCTTCTGTATCATAATCACCATTGCTCTCAGACTCCGTTATGGCATCATTGCTCTCAGACTCAGAGTCATCACAGGTTTCACTCTCCAAGTTCATTGGCTTATCATCTTCATGCTTCATCTCTGTCATTTCTTTATCTTCACTCTGTGGATTCTTGCTATCTTGCTATCTTTATTGCTATGGAATCGGTTCTTATGTCACCTCAGGTCATGCGACCTAGCAAAAATTGAATGACATTCAAGACATTGATGTCTTGGCATATTGATGATAGGATAAACATATTATTTTAATATAAATCGTATTGGTGAAGGTTTTTTAGGTTGTAGCTATAGAAATCTTCTTACAGCCTAGGGCTTCTCTAACTACTATGTACATAAAATACACATCCGACCATTTGGGCTGTTTAAACTGGAGTGGGAAAAGGTATTGAATTTGGGATATTGTATATGATTGTATGTGCGAACACAGCGCATGTATAAATGTGTGTCCGCATGTATAAAGGTGTGGCTGAGCATGCATATTTGCAGACACACATGCAGATTTGCGGATGCATGTGCGGATTTGTGGACGCACAATATTTTTAACTAATTTAACTGGTTGCTGTCACTGCCATAGCGCCAATGTGCTCACTGACGTACATGACAGTCATGAACATGGAACTGTCTGTCAGTTGTACGAAGTGTATTTTTTACTATTTAATACACATTCTCTTATCACAGACAACTAATGTGCCCCTGCACATGCTTCTACACACACACACCTCAACACAAACACGCACGCCTGTATGCACACGTGAACGTGCACACTCCTCAAATGCATACCAGTAGTATACCTCTGTATAATTATTTGGAAATAAAAAATATCCAATTGTATTCGTGTATTTTCCAATTGAACCCCGATTTATCACACTTGGTATTCATAGGGATATTTGAATGATTTATGACATATCTCTGTAGTGGTCTTGGGGAATCAACATTTGCAGGCCAAGAGAAGGCTATCTTTAAAAGCTGCAAATTGACATTAAAGATGTTACAGCACAGCTAAGAAATAACTGTACATGTTTTGCAAGACAAATAATGGCATTACTGTCCAGCACCAATTATTGACTCATTGTAGCCAATTCTGGATCATCATGTACAATGCGTTGTCCATGATTTCAATTATATAGGCATTGCTCGATTGAAAAATAATTTATCAAATTGTCAAAAGCTTAGCCCATAAATCATTTGATTACAACCATATAGCGCTTCAACATGGAAATTGGCAATAAAAATGTTATTTCACGTAAAGAAATTATTTTTTCAGGTTTTATTTGTCTGCAGCTGTTTTAACATTATGGTTTTAACATATGAGGGCTAAAAGGCCTTTCAAAAGCGACTTTTGCCTTTTCCCGGAGTTATAAATTTGATGCAGACCCTAGCATTAGACTGATGGCTGACATGTTCCAAATTAAAGGGCTGTAAGAAAATTGATAACGTTGAATATGGCCCACTGGTCTGAGCAGACTATATGTTTGTTATTCATAACAATGGTTGGGGTCGGGTGTTAGTGAATAGAGAAATGTGTAGTTCTACTAGAACAGCTGTTACCAATATTGCCTTTGGCGAATGCTAAGCTCGGGTATGCCTAATTTGAGTCATTGCAATTTTTATAACTGGAATGTACAGATCGTTACAGTGACCCGGGAGTTTTACTTCAACAAGCTTGAAACTATGTTAGCGAATATACCAATTTTTAAGATCTGTAATACATGTGCCTAGCGATTTCCAGAAAAAATATAAATGTAAGCTGTTGAATATTTTGAAAAAAAATTGACTGCGCGATGTTACTGCTTATGGTGGCAAGAACACCCACTCAATTTTGTTTCAAATTATTTTACATAATGTTTATTAAATAGTAAAGATATACAATTCGTACAACTTGAAACATCTTAGCGCAACCTTTACAAATTTACTAGCTGTTATGGTCATGAATTATGCAGCACACTAGAATTTCCATCATATTGTGTGCGTGCATTTGTACCGGCATGCGTGCATACATATGGTCGTACATGTGGGCAGGCTTGCACGCATGCATGCATACATATGGAGTGTGTTTATGGACAGGTGGGCTTGCGGGCATGCATGAATGCATGCAGGCTGGCAAGCATGTGTGCATGCATAATAACAGGTGTGTGTGCATGTGTACGGGCAGGTGTGCGTGCATGCACATGGTCAGGTGTTTGTGTGTGTATACATACAGGCTTGTGGGCATGTGTGTGGGATTGTGGGCTTGCATGCATGCACACGGTCAGGTGTGTATATGTAGGGCTTGTGGGCATGCATACATGCGTGTGTGCTTGCGGGTGTGTGTGCATGCATACGGGCATGTGTGCGTATGTAAGGGCTTGCAGGCATGCATGCATACATGTGTGCATGCAGGAGAGCTTAAGAGAGAGAAGATAGGTACATGAAGTATGCAAAAATTTGAGATACAAAATACTGTAGTAGAGCTCTTAGACCCTTTTCAAGGACAACATCTCCGTATAACGCTTTCAGGTTACAGAAACAGTAAAGTGATTAATGTTTGGAATATACCTGAACCGTTCCATTTTAGTTATGCACTGCCCATCTCAAGCTAAGCTCCACTCACACCTCGATCACGTTGGGATTGGTCGATCTCTGAACTCCCTGGCTAGCAATTTCCAGAAAACTATAAGTGTAAGCTGTTGAATATTTTGAAACTAGTTTGACTTGACGATGTTGCAGGTTATGGCGGCAACAATGCCCAGTCAATTTACTTTCAAAGTATTTTGCATAATGTTTATTACATAGTAAAGGCATGCAATTCTTACAACTCGACAGTCTATTAAGTGATTATAATGGCATAACCGATTGCCCGTATCATGTTAATAGACTTTACATTTTTAGCTATGCCCCTCCATCTCTAGCTAAGCTCCACCCACACCTCGAGCATGTTGGGATTAATTGATTTCTGAACACCCTAACTAGCAATTTTCAGAACGCTATAGATGTAAGCTATTGAATAGATTAAAACTAATTTGATTGGTTGATGTTGGGTTAAACAGATTTTATTTTTGTTCTAATGGAAGCACGAAAAGATATGCATCTTATAATCACATCTCCCATGCATAAAGATATAATACATTGAAAACTGAAAGAACCATAGCCTATAACCAGTCCAAACCCCTGAGTCAACTTAAGCCGGAATATTGTGTCGCCACGCGAGGCAAATAAAAATGTAATAGGTAGCTATTAATCTAACTTGATTGAAAATTGATTCATTGAACTTTGTACGACTCTGGTGATCACTTCACATGGTCGGAGTTGCTTTAAAATTTGACTAGTTAATTTTAATCGGTTGTCCTTACACGATACATTAACCATTCAAAATTAATCTCCCAGGATTGAATGAGTTCCCCAGAGTTAAGAAAAGACTAGTCCTTACATGTTCCCCCATCAATCATAATTACGCAATGGACTAACCTTTGCATGTTTGACCTGGCTCTAAGAAATCAGCGCTTAATTACCCTCATTAACTCGTGTCAAGAGGCATTATGCTATAGGATGCTAGGAGTAACGTGATTTAATGAGGGGTCTGGGCTTCATGATTCAATGAGTTGCCAGGGATTGACGAGTCCAGACAAGTACCTTGTCAATCATCCTTACACTATGCATTAACCCTCGTCAATCAGCAATATGCTAATTACCCTTAAGCTCACTTCATTGGATGCCAGGAGGCACATGATTTAATTAGGGGGGGGGGTGCGGGGCGCTTCGGGATTGAACGAGTTCACAGAGTCAGGAAAATATGAGTCCAGACATGCATCCTGTCAATCATCCTTAATTACCCTCATTAACCCTTGTCAATTATTACGCTAATTACCCTTAAGCTCACCTTATTGGAGGACCGCCGGTGCATGATTTAATGAGGGGGAGGCGATTATGGCCATCCGCTACATCTAACATCCAATCAGAATGACGGAGAGTTGGCCTCCTTTATCACACCTTTTTCGGCGAAGGTCAGAGGAAAAAAGGTTTAAAAAAGATGGCCAACTCGCCTCATCAGTGGCGGCAGAGATCGAAGGAAAATAGGTGTGAAAAATGGGGCCGGCTCGCCTCACTTCGACTTATATATATATATATATATATATATATATATATATATATATATATATATATATATATATATATATATATATATTATTGCTGCTAATTTTCGATTATCTAGGTATTCGATTAATCGACATATCAATCGATCGGGTAATCGATCTTTGATCGATATTCTCATAGTTCTGAACAGTGTAAAGCCGACAGGGTCTAAGATAGCATCTCGGTTTTATATATCCACTTACGGTGATTGATTACTAGTAATGGTGGATATTCATGTGCGTGCGGGGGGGGGGGGGAGGGGCATGAGGCGGGCATGGGCGTAGTTGGTTGGTAAAGAAGAGTGCTAAACATTGTCAACACAGTTTACTTTATTAGCTAAGATTATAGTTCAGAAAACATGATTTCATGAAATATAAGTCAAATACAATATAGAATGTGTGCTGGCGATAGGCCTACATTAAGTTACACTCAGCTTATATAGGCTATTTCAGCAGGCAAGTACGGTAGTACAATATCCACTGTTTTACAGGGTTTATAAGTGATAAGCAAGTATAATAATAATAATAATAATAATAATAATAATAATAATAAAATGCAATTTTTCTTTAGCAAAGTCGATATGTTGATATGTTGTTAACATATTCATGATTCGTGAAGAAACATTATTAATTCACCGCTTTTCTCATATATAGTCAACAGATTTGATAAATCTAACGCGTACTAACAGATACTAAGAGCCCGCCTCTTAAATGGCTACCAATCCAACCAATGATTGATTGATAAAAGAGACTGATTGACAGCGCCGGTACGCCCGTCATATCGCGCAGTACACGCTCGCTGTGTTGGATTGGTTGATGAAAAAAGCAGGGCGGGGAAAGGCGGTGCACTTCAATGGACTGCCGTGGAAGGACGCAATAGTGAATTCAATTAAATAGAAAATACAGTTAGCGTTTTGTGAGTGTACAGAGCAATGAAGAAATCTGGACGAAATTGCGGGTGGAAATAATTATTTAAATCAATTATTCAAAATAAATACATTATTTAAATTAAGTATTTATTTTAATTTAGCATGTTTAAATTAAGTATTTAAGATTATCAGCAGTTGGTGCTTGCCCCCCTTTATTCTATAAATTAATCCTCGGATTAATGCTTAATATTAAAGATATGTGTTGTTAATGCACGTGTCTTGTAATCATTACACATGTTATTGCCATTACAACAGATTAGCGTGCCAGGAGAGAACTGGAAGTGAAAAACTAAATAAAATAAATAAATAAATAAGCAAATAAATAAATAATAATAAAATAACTATAATCGATTACGAATTTTCATAATCGATCACTGATTCAATCGATCATCTAAAATCGATTAGCAGCACTAATATATATATATATATATATATATATATATATATATATATATATATATATATATATATATATATATATATATATATATATATATATATATATATATATATATATATATATAAATATATATATATCTATATATATATATATATATATACACACAGAGATTTAAAAACTTTCCTGTTGTCAGAACTATCAATGAAATAAAGGGATTCAATTTCGATCCATGCCCGCTCATTCCTATCAATGCCACAACCGCATGTTTGCGTGTTGGAATCAATTTAGATACTGTGAATCCTGAATTCCCAAAATCCCAAATGTGAAGTAACCATACAGGTAAACCGTTGACTATTTTGAAACTAAATTGAGTGGGTTTCTTGCTGACATTGGCAGCAACAGCCGCTAGTCAAATTAGTTTCAAAATATTCAACATAATTTGTATTAATAGTAAAATCAACAAACACATAATTTGTAGACTTGACGTTATTAGATTGCATGACAATTTAATCAACGTATGCCTTACCTGTTGTCAGAACAGTCAATGCAATTACTGCCTTTATAATCACTGTGCCAATCATCTTTGCAAAGGTTACGATCTTCCCTCGTAGTTAGTTAAGATCCCTGTTCTATCGTAGCGTGTTGTTTTTTAAATATTACGCCGCTCCAAGAAAGTTCTTTTCTTATAAAACCTCTTGGATAGAAGAAAATACTGGCACGTGTGCGTTAATTCAGCGTGATCTGCTTTATGTAGTAAGCTATACCAGGATTCTATATGGAACATGACATAGAACTCAGCGGTTAGTGCATTTAGATTTCAACAGATAACCGTGTTTCGCGCGCACCATTACATAATATATGTTATGTTTCTTTATGGGCTATGTAAACGAACCCTGCTTGCTCAATGTAATATATTGAGTCAGGGCTGCAAACAGTGGGCGTAGTTGACATCGTTCAAGCAAAAACATCGTGTTACATAAGTGCCTCATCAATTTTAAGTTGGCATACATCAACACACTCGCACTTTTCAAGGCCGGTCTTTGCATAGCATAATTATGACACCTTGAAAGAAGGATGTAATTTTCTACATCATATATTATTGCATCTTGCCTAGAACAGCTGGGCTTATCCTTTAACAACCCGTTAGTTAAAGGCGCATATTCACATCGAAATCCTCTAAAATAAAATAAAATTGCATACATTTAGAAGTTCAGATTGTATACCTCAAATTAGTATAAATCTGTTTTAATTGTGAGGTTGGAATAGGGGCACGTGTCTCTAATTCAATTCCTCTACCTAAAGAATTATGTTATTTTATACATGATGAAATCAGTATATTTGAAGATTTATTTCGTTTCACTACACCTGGGCACATAATTCTTAAGCCTCTAAAAGTATACAATTTTAACAATTTAATTTTCAGGCTTTCCGGGCTGATTATGCTCCTTTAATTGTGTACGAAATTTGACATCAATCCTCCAGATATGATATATTAACATTATCATCCCTTCTGTATCAACTTGAACCGTTAATGTTCAAGTCTGACAAAATGACACCTGCAGTGGACTTATGCTACCCCTATTTGCAGACTCAGAGAAAGGTATTTTTGAAAATTTACCACTGGATTGACTGGCTCGATAATCGAGGCAGTCATTCCAGTTGTAAATCCTCAAAAAATTCTTTGTTCGGCCAGGAAATGGACGCGGGTTATGCAAAAGTTTCGAGTTTCTTGACCATAATACAGTCAAACGGCCTCTGTAGTGATTTTGAGGAATCTTTATTTGCAGGACAATTGATGTTTATTTTCTCTTATATTTCGGTGGTAAATTTACAAAAATAACAATTTCTTGAAAAATCTCGACCCTTAAAGGGTTAATTGATCAAAGAAGCGCAGTAATATTTAACTCTATGAGGCGCTGTTAATACAAGAACTGTTAACACCAAATCATAGCTAACAACTTATACACATTTTCACAATATTGTGGCACAAACCGACGATTTTGAGTCATGCATGACTCAGGCTTCTCGTCGGGGCAGCGTGAGAGCATGCCAAATCAAAGCTAGGTCTCTTGTGGAATTCTTGGATCTATGACCTCTAGTGTCTCACGCATGTATTAAGGGACAGAACCTGACTCCTTGACTCCTTGATTGAGATGTGACGGAGATATGGCCGTTTTCTCTCCACTGGTCGTAGTTGTCATTTGTAATAAAACCTAACCACAAATGCATGCTAGATCCAGCACACGCAATGTCCGTAAGAAACAGTATCACACACGTACCTAAGCGAATGGTCCAGATTCCCACGTTTTCTTCGTTTTGGGATCGATGTATATACTATACTATGAACTCTAATTTTCCAGAATCCGAATTCAACCGTGACTATACAGATACGCTGTTAACAGTGCATATTCACAGCAGAATGCTTGAAATAAAGAATGTTAAATTATATACTTTTATAGGTTTAAATTGTGTACCTAGATGCACTGAAACGAAATAAATCTGAATGTATGATGATTTCATCCCATATACATTAATTTATATTCTATGTTGTGAAATTGAATTAGAGGCACGATTCCCTAATTCAAATTCACAAACTGAAACACTATATTTTTTATAAGGAATGAAATCATCATATGCTAAGATTCGACTTGCTGTATATGGCTCCCTGTCAGGTTAGTTTCAATATAATCAACATAATGTTTGCTAACTTCATCAAAGATGTACAATTCGTACACTGGGCATACCTTACCTGGTTCATGATAAGTGTTAATGCGTCATAATACATTTGACGTCATCTAACACGTGTCGTAATTGACTAGCACGAGTGAGCTTGAGTTACAGATCTAATCCATCCATTTATATTTCTACTAAAACAAAACAATGTATAGAGTGATTTCTACCAGATTCCCTAAAGCAGGCAGTTTGGTTCAATAGACAGATTTTGATAGACAGCAGTGACCGCATTCTCTCGCTATCATCCGTGGGAACAAACAGTTAGAACTGAATGCGTTTACAGTGACATATGTTCACGTTCACTCTCAACGTCCAAAGAGCCCATGTCAATAAACAATGAAATAGGGTGGTGCCACATATGGCTTAGTTCCACTGGGACAGTTTCACAACAAGTAGATCACCATCTGGACCGGCGTCCAGTCTTTACAAACGCACGCCCTCATGCTAACACGTCAGCATTTGAACCGAGATACTCTTTGTTGATTTTGCATCTCATCTTACCGAATGTGAGATCACTTTTATGTTTTTTTATTTCTATCTTCCCATTACTTAAAAGAATCACTGCCTGTTAATAATATCAACGGCGTTCCATTGGGAAGGCGTTAATACATTGATAGCGCACAATCCTGGCCCGGTACTGGACCAATACTGTGTCACATTGTCTCGTAAGGATGAATCCACTTTTAACTTTTCCTCGCCCATCTCCGGCTAAGCTCACATGGTGACCAACTGGCAGTTCAACTGAGGAACAAACTAATCTCCCACCTGTATCACATCTTCAAAATTGGGGATTCAAAACAGACAGAACTGTACCCACGCGGATCAAGCCCTGTGATGATGGAACATATCTTGCAAAGTAATATTAGGCTTCACACTTGTCCTGCACATACCAGCAACCCTATGGCCTGGCTGTGATGTTAAGCAATACGGAACATTTCATCCTGACCAGTGGTGTGGTTGTCTGACAAAAAGGAGCGAACAAGAACGAAGAAGAATACCAGCTAAACTAGAAATGAGCTGACTGACTGACAGACTGAGCAAGTAAGCGACTCACCAACTACATGTTTTGGACCATCTGACCAAACAACTGAGTGAATGACCGACATATCAACAGACTGACTGATCTATCAATTTACTGATTGCTCGGACAACTGACTAACCAACTGACTGAATGATTGAAGGACTGACCAGCTGAGCACATGATTGACTAAGTGAACGGGTGAGTGACTGAGTTAGTTATTGATTGAAGTCTGAGTGGTTGCTTAGAAAAGGGTGAGTGCATAGCTCAATAGGTGAGGGGTGGGTGTGTCGGTGAGTGCCGGCGTTAGCGACTGGAGAACTCAGACACTGACAAATTGACATACCAACTGACTGACTGACTGACTGACTGACTGACTGACTGACCGACCGACCGACCGACCGACCGACCGACCGACCGACCGACTAACCAACCAACCAACCAACCAACCAACCAACCAACCAACCAACCAACCAACCAACCAACCAACCAACCAACCAACTAACCAACCAACCAACCAACCAACCAGCCGACAGATCGACTGACTGGCCGACCGCCAGACTGACCGACTGACTGACCGACTTACTGACCGACCACCGACC